>JANKYF010000009.1:568075-578938 GCA_029829435.1 Erythroxylum hondense
ATCGAACCGGTCAAATCAGTAATCAATAAGGCCCCCAATTTAATGACCGGTCCGAATTTCAGAACATTGCTTGTCAATCGCCGTATTTACATCGAATTTCCCGTCTTGCACTCACCAATACGCAACTTTTCTGGATACACAAAATCTGATTAACTCGAAATAAGAATGTGTTTACTAAACCCAAAGTCACATACACACGTGCTCATGAGAGAACTCCAACAATACCTGCTTACCCTATCCTGCACTGGCTGTTAGGAAGTGAAGATAGAGACCGAAATCTGTGTAGAAGAACCAGCAGCAATTTAATAGAAGAGAAGCAGTTAATATTTGTGGCAATAAAGCTTGTCAACAAGGGCCCTAAGCACAGTTAAGAGTTGTATTGCAATTAATGCTAGCCAGCGGAGTAGTCGAGATCATTTAATCACTATAACTATTATCTGCTTCCCAAACCCCTCGACTCATGAGTTAACTCTCTTGTGCTTCATTTCTCTCTTTCACTGCCTCATTATATATTATCCGATTTTGCTTCAAATAGCAGTGGGATATATCTAACGACAGAAATAATATAGCCATGGTCTTTGCTATGGTTCTTCTCAGGCTGGCAGACTGGGTCTTGTACCAGCTGTTGGCTAAGTCATGTTACAGGGCGGCAAGGAAGATGAGAAGCTATGGGATGTTTCTAAAGAGCCCATCATTAAAATCATCTCAACAACACCCTCCTTTGTTCCCTAATGTGATCAAGTGTAGTCTGGAGAACAGAGAGTTTGACACATTGGTTTGTGACATTCACGGGGGTTTGTTAAGAACCAGGTCTTTCTTTCCTTACTTCATGCTTGTTGCTTTTGAAGGTGGTAGCATTTTCAGAGCATTATTGTTGTTACTATCATGTCCCCTTTTGTGGGTTTTGGACTACGAACGCGAACTAAGGGTTATGATATTCATCACCTTTTGTGGGCTCAGATTGACGGATATTGATACAGTTAGCAGAGCTGTTCTGCCGAAGTTTTTTCTCGAGAATCTTCATCTTCAGGCGTACGAGGTAGTAGCATCAACTGCGTCAAAGGTTGTTTTTACGAGTGTCCCTAGAGTGATGGTCCAAGGTTTTCTGGAGGGATATTTGAAGGTCGACAAGACTTTAGGGACAGAACTACACACAGCTGGACAGTATTACACAGGCTTAGTGTCTCATTCTGGTTTGCTTGTAAAACAGAAAGCTCTCGAGGATTATTTTGGAGACAAACAGCCTGATATAGGCCTTGGAGGTTCAAGCCTCCACGATCATCTCTTCATCTCCCTCTGCAAGGTGAGAAATAAATAAGAAAAGTATTCATTTTGTTTAACGACAATGTATTAATGTATGTATATATCTCTTTTGAATGGTGTACAGGAAGCTTATTTGGTGAACAATGAAGAGAACAAGGGGCACCCAAGTTCAGTGATGACATTCGACAAATACCCAAAGCCTCTTATATTTCATGACGGAAGGCTGGCCTTCTTGCCCACTCCAAAAGCAACTGCTGAAATGCTGCTTTGGCTTCCATTTGGATTCATTCTCTCCATTTTCAGGCTCCTTATCGGTACAGTGCTTCCATACAAGTTAGCCATATTGTTGGGCACATGGAGTGGGATCGATCTAAGGGTCAAAGGGTTAAGCCCTGCAAGTAGTTCAGCTCCGAAAAAAGGAGTCCTTTATGTTTGCACCCACAGGACTCTCCTTGACCCTGTTATCCTGAGCACCTCTGTAGCTAAGCCTTTGACCGCCGTGACCTACAGCCTGAGCAAAATGTCCGAGTTGATTGCTCCCATCAGGACTGTGAGGTTGACGAGGCAGAGGAAACAAGATGCAGAAACAATGCAGAGATTATTAAGTGTCGGTGATTTAGTGGTTTGCCCAGAAGGGACCACTTGTAGAGAGCCTTACTTGCTGAGGTTTAGTTCATTATTTGCGGAATTAAGTGACGAGATCGTCCCAGTTGCCATGAACACTGGAGTAAGCATGTTTTACGGGACAACGGCAAGTGGGCTGAAGTTCTTGGACCCCATATTCTTCTTGATGAACCCAAAACCTCGCTATCACATACACATACTTGAGAAATTGCCAACAGAGCTGACATGTGGTGGTGGCAGAAGCAGCTTTGAAGTGGCAAACCATATTCAGAAGGCATTGGGTGAGGCTTTGGGATTTGAGTGCACAAGTTTTACAAGGAAGGATAAGTACATGATTCTAGCAGGTAATGATGGAGTTGCGGATGAGGATCATAAGAGGAAGAAAGGAATTAATTACTGACGTACGTATGTGCTGTTACTGCTGTAGTGTCTGTGTCAACTCAATTACTCGTCTCGTATTATTGATCAATGCATGAAGATAATGTTAGATATAATTAATGATACATAGGATGGATGGTCCGGCTCCTGTACGTAGGTAGAAGGTACCCGGCTCCTGTACGTAGGTAGAAGTTACCCGGCTCCTGTACGTAGAAGGTACCCGACTCTACGTTTTGACGGAGACAAATCGCCCACAAATGAGAAACAGTACATGTTTGTTGTACCAAAAATTCAGGGTGATGCGACAACCCATACCTAGGATGAGGCCCAAATCCATATCCTAATAAATAATTGATTGCAACGCATCTACCGATGACAAGAAAAATCTACATAAGCTTTCGTATGTATCCACCAGATCTAAGATTAACGTCATTTATCATCTTCGTCCTTATAGTTACATCCAATCTAAAATTTTATAATAAAATAAAGTTTAAAAAGGTCTAATAATATGCGACTTTATTCTTATATAATAGAAAGATTATTTTTGATAGACCCACATATTAATGTGACAATAGAAAAATAATGTAAATTAAAAAATAAATAAGTAAACTGTGTATTAAAATAAACCCACAACAACCTAACCTAGGGAGCAAAAATTAGAATTTTAACAAAAAGAAAAATTATCAAGAAGATATAAATGTGAAGAGTTTTTAAAATCACCAAATTATTGAGCATTCGACTATATGTATCAATCTACAGTTACAATAGTTCATTACAACAAGTAGAACAAAACCAATTGCAATGAAAATAAACCAAGTAACCATTCATAAGATTGTACAGATCTAAGCCTTATATATAATTTTTTAACAATTTTTTGTAGATAAATATTTTTAAAATATTGGCTCTTCACAATAAAATTTGTTATAGAAAACTCTTTAAGAAAAATACAGGGTTAAGTTTAGTATTTGACCTTTGTCGATGTTTTATCTGGCGATGATTTCAAAATTGTCATTAAAAGTTGGCTTTTGGAGACAATTTTGAATAACCTCACCAAAAGCTTACCATTTTGCAACGCTTTACAGAATTGTCGCTAAATGCAAATCTTTGGTGATGCTTTCTCGGGATCATCGCAAAAGATCCATCCTTTTGTGACGGTTAATGATAACTTTGTAAATCATTGCGAAAAGTAACACTTTTGAAGGCGATTTAAAGCCTTTGGCCATGATCTTGTAAATTATAATGAAAAGTAGGATTTTTGGCAACGAATTTTCTAAATCATCGCCAAAAGCTTAAATAAAAAAATCACTCTCTGATTTATGAAACTATAAACTCAAAATTAACTAATATTACATTGATTTATATATTTTTTATTTTTATCTTTTAATTATATGATTTGACAATTTTATACGGTGTCAAAATTTTCAAATAGTTTTAACATGAAGTTTGTAATATAATGATATATGTTTCTTACATAAAATAATAAATATTAATATATGATAAGTAATGTAATATAATGATATATGATAAGTAATACAATATTTTAATTAGAAGTTTAACATTTCTTATAAATAAAACAATAAATAAAGTTTCACACTTATTTGATCAAAAAGGAAAAGGAATAATTATTTTTCTAGATTTCAAGTAACATGAGATTCAATAAATAAAGTAAAAGAGTTCCCTATGTCTAGATTCTCAAGAAGACTCCTTGCATGTTCGAGGGCATCAATTGAAATTGTCAAAGATCTTCTCCAGGTGTTGTTTTATTGACATCCTCTTCAATTAACTTTTTGACTTTAACTAAACTTATGGAAGATACAGTGAAATATTTCCCAGATGCAATATGAATAACTAAATTAAAGGAACTGCACGTACCATGCGTTTTTACCTAAAGAACAAACAATATAGAACTTAAATAGCTAATCAAACAATATAATAAATCCAAATTCGAACACATGCATACCTGATTTAATGACTTCATCATAATCACAATGAATAGACATAATTTTAGCAATTGATGATTGTTCCAAAAGAATTTATTTCCTTAATCTTATATGGATTATTGGGACATTGCTACTACCTCTATTTTCATCTATGTTTTTTTGAAGATTTGAGGAAGCTTTACACAACAAATAGTATATATAATCATACATTCGTCTAATAGCTTCCTAACAAAAAATGAGATACAAATAATAAAGGAAGAGGCACAATTTAGATGATATTAAAAACTTTGAAGAAAAAGATTACCCATTAAAGGCAAGTGGTGATTAGACTTTGATGAGGAGATTTGTTGTGCATCAATTTATTCTTCATCAAAGAAAAGTCTACCACATTCCTCCTATTAGAGTTCATTTTTGCCATCAGAAACTATCTATTACGTCAACATTTCACAATGAATTTATGTTAATAGTTTTATTATGAAAAGTTAAACAAAAACAAGCCATAGCTATAAATCAATATAGAAACAGAGTGTACAATTTAATAAGGAAATAAAAAATTATATAAAGTTATATTCAATTAATAAAATATTCACAGAAGAAGCAAAGATCATCATAACTTAATTTTTTAACCAACCAAAAATCCTCTGCACAAGCGCATTCTATGTTTGTCACTCACCCCTAAAGATAAATAAAACCCAGAACAGATGCCACAGATTAATAAGTGATTTGACATCTTTAAGTATAGAAGACTTCTTATTTGAATGTTCCAATATTCTAGCAATGTTAATTTTGTGATCTATTAACTGAGACTATTTCTTATGATAAGGTTGAGAATTTTAATTGTGTATGTACTATGTTTAGGGGATGTATAATTAAGTTTTTTTTCCTCCAAAGTCACTATTCTAATAAAAATAGTTGGGTTCTCAGAGCCCCTCATCAAATATGGAGAGAGCTACTGTGATGGAATTCAAAACAAAATGAAGCACATAAATAGTAAGGCCAAACCTAGGTAATCAATAAGATGCAAAAATTAAATAGATAATAGGTGCAAGAAATCCAAGCAGATGAATAAATAAACTTTAGAGTAAGTTAAGCACAAATTTACAAAGAGGGAAAACTTTCTTGAAGAGTGTAATGAAGATTAAGGATCGAAGTTGTCTCTCCAAAACAAGAACCTATGATCTCTAACTACTAGCTGCAAATATGGATTAAGCAAGAAAACACTGAGTTAGCACAAAATAATCAAGTAATTTCATACCTCGATGTTGGTTTTCACCTAGGATGAGAGTGATCTCTAACTCCTCCAAGAGAAAGCTAATGACTCCTATTACAGAACAACGATCAAAGGTACAATGAAGAAGAAAAGATGAGAAGCAAAACAGAGGAACCCATACTTGGAAACTTGACCAACTCGGAGAAAAAGATCACCTAAAATAGTTTAGCCCTAATTAGGAAGCATCTAGGGACTCTTTCGGTGGGGAGGCTTCCAATTTATGATTTTTGTTTGGGTAATTAGGTTTTCAATTTCATAAAAAGCCACAGTTTTGACACATTTTTGTGAAAAAAAATTAATTTGTCACGAAGCCCTATTCCTACACTACAACAAATATGTTCTTTACTGATGGAAAAACTGATGGTAAATGCATTTATTTCATCGTAAATTATTATTACCAATGGAATAAAACGACAGACAACGGTGTCCTTAATACGGCTGTAGGTAAATTTAATGACAGAATTTTTATGTCTCCTTCTGTCAGTAAAGTATACTGACAGATAGATGTAATTGTCAGTAAATTTTACTAACGAACGATTTTTTCCATCTGTAGATTTGTTGATGGAAAAAGAAGAACGGTCGGTAAACCGTAGTTCAGATAATCAGAAAGGTTTGAATATTACTGACGAAAGAAGAACGGTTGGTAAATATCATAAAATTTACCAAACGCTTAGGGTATTCTATCGATAATTATAGTGCATTTTGTGATGGTCTTTTATATTGCGTCGGTAAATAAAAGTAAGAAATTTTTAAAAATATCCTAAAATAAAATTTTATTTCATGATCTTATGATAAATGCATAATTTCAACAGTTGTGAATTATCTATGCATAATAATTTTATTTTTTATATCTTTAATTTGTTTAAATATAAAGTTGACTGATGATATAAAGTTAAAAATATTTTAATTGATAATAAAAACATTACAGTGTACATAAAAATTAACTCACAAGGAGAAAAGAGTAAGCTAATGAATATTCACCTGTATTATGTAATTATAATTTTTAATATTATAATTATTTACATTTCTACAAACAAATAAAGGATATTAATAAAAATTAGAAAAGTTAGTGAGTACATAAAGGACGATAATCATGACTTAGACACTTTAAAGCATGAGAATACAGAGTTACATATAGGTAGTTAATTCTCTCAAGGACTCATTGTCTAAGTTCACTAAAGGAAGTGAGAAACTACAAAACATGTTACAAGCTCAAAAGAGTTCTAGTAATAGGTGTATAATCAAATATAGTCATGAGAATGCTTACAACACTTAAGACTACTTTGATCAAAGGAAAGAATTTATGTACTAAAGAACCAACGCCTAGGATGAAAAATCAACATGGAGTATCCATATCTATGCATACACACGACACATCCACTAAGGTTCACATTAAGAGCAAACCTTATGCTTTCATAGGTCATTCACAATCTAAACCAATAATTTAACACTCTCAATAAAATAATATGCATAACTTATATACCAATACACATGATAACATGAAATCCCACTCATATCACATTGGCTTACACCAAGCATAATTATATGACACATTTTCACACTCCACACAAGCATTGTTGCAGTCAAAGAAACATACCTCGAACATAAAAGCAGGTTACCACTTTTCATTATTTAAAGAGAGCATCCAATCACTTACACAAATCAAAAGTTTTCATGGCTTATATGTATATTGAAGAATAAGGAATGCATGCTTACATTAGAGTTATATTGTTCATCGTCATATAATTAAATCATATGACATAGTATGTTACTTTTATGGTAAATATGGGCATATTGACATTTTTTTCTTAAAACAAAGTAATGAATAAAATCTCAAGTAAGTGGGTTAAAAAGAAGAAGGAGACTAACAACTAAAGAACTAAGCTATTTAGGTGCCTAAAACACATTAATTGGGTTATTTTATAGGTATTTTAAAAATAGAGGAACAAATGGTACATGGATAGTAGACACTCAAGGTATATGAATGCTCGTTGTTTCAACTCTAAGAGACAAAGATGGAGAATTCTTCACTTTTGGAGATAATGCCAAGTGTAAGATAATTCAAATTGATATAGTTTGTGAGAAAGATCACAAAATTACTGATAATGTACTTTAAGTTGATGGTTTGAAGCATAACTTGTTAAATGTGAGCCTACTACATGATAAGGGCTAAAATTATACTTTAAAGGGATATTGTGCATTAAATTTTTTAGGAAAAAGAGAAGGAAACATAAAAGTAATTGATGTTGATGATTTTTCTAACCAAGATATGAAGTGTCTAATGTTTATTAGAGAAAATATATGGATTTGGAATAGGAGACATAGGAATGCAAGTATAGGCCTCATTTCCAACCTCATCTCCAAACAACATGTAAATAGGCTTCTAGAGGCCAAATTTCAAAAAGGCTTGTAGAGTTTGTCAAATGAAAAACAAACCAAAATATCATTCAAAAGTAAAAAGTTGGTAACTCCCACAACACTTTTACAATTACTTCATATGGAAGGTTTTAGAACAACTAAGGTTGCTTGTTTCGGAGGTAAATTTTTTGCTTTCATCATAATTGATAATTTTAGTAGATTTACTTTGGTCTTATGCTTAGCAAACAAAGATGAAGGGTATACGGCATTTGTCATATTTATCAAAAGAGTACAAAATGAAAATGAATGTTTTATTGCCTTTATTAGGAGTGACTATAGTACGGAATTTAAAAATTAAGGTTTGAAAACTTTGTGAGGATAATGGCATCTTTCACAATATTTCTTCACTAGGAACCCCTCAATAGAATGGAATTATTGAAAAGAAAACTGGCTAGAACCATAATCAATGAGTATGATCTTCCTAAGTAATTTTGCATGAAGGAAGTTGCCACCGCATATCACATCTTAAATAGAGTCTACTTAAGAACAACCTTGATAAAACCCCTTACGAACTTTACTATGGGAATAAGTCAAAAATCAATTAGTTTAAACTTTTTGGTTATAATTACTACAGTAACTTGGAGAAATTTGATTTCAAAATGGATGAAGGGATTTTTCTTGACTATTCTTGAACTAGAAAAGCAAATAGGGAATTTAATAGGAAGAAATTACAATTGAAGAATCTATGCTTGTCTTTTCTATGAATATAACCCTCTTATTTCCAAGAAAGATTTTGAAGAGATGAGACAGGTATATATAAAGATCTAAAGTCAATAGCCTTTGAAGAAAATAAAAGTGATCACCAACAAATCAATCATGAATATATTGTTGAACTAAGTGAGGGAAATAAGAAGGATGAGGAACTCCTACGAGATTCGAGATTCAAAGAAAAGTCATCCTCTAAATCAAAATTTAAATGATGTTTAATAAGGGGCAATCACTAGACCTCAACTTAAAGATTTTTCTCATATTACATTAATTTATTAAATTGAATCTAAGATAATAAAAGAGTCCCTTAATGATGAAAGTTAGGTTCTTGCTACGAATGAGGAGTTTAATCAATTTGAGAGAAATAAAGTGTAGATTTTAGTACCTAGACCTATTGATCACCAAACTATAGATACCAAGTGCATCTTTAAAAATAAACTAGATGATTAAGGTACTATTTTGAGAAATAAAGCTAAATTGGTAACAAAGGGGTTCTATTAAAAGGAGGACATAGATTTCAAACAAACTTTTGCTATAATGGATAAGTTAGAACCAATTAGGCCCTTGCTTGCATTTGCATCGTATATGAATTTTAAATTATTTCAAATGGTTTTTAAAAGTTCTTTTTTTAAATCGTTTCATTTAAGAACAAGTTTATGTCAAACAACTTCCTACTTTTGAAAAACTTGATTCACCAACCATATCTACAAACTTTATAAAGCTTTATATGGGTTAAAACAGAACTTAGAGCTTCGTATGATAGGCTAAGTGCATTTCCTTTATAAAATGGATTCTCTAAAGGGAAGGTTGACACTACACTCTTTATTAAAATGTATAAGCATGATATCCTAATTGTTCAAATTTAAATTTATGATGTTATTTTTTATGATATTCATGAGAATATATGTAATAATTTCCTAACTTTATGATTAGGAAGTTTAAGATGAGCATAATAGGAGAACTTAACTTCTTTCTTGGACTCCAAATCAAAAAAATGAAGGAAGGTAACTTTATAAATGAAGAAAATTACACTAAAGAACTATTCAAGTACTTCAAAATGGACCAAACCAAATCATTAAGGGCACCTATTAGTATTAAAACAAAATTGAACAAAGATGAAGAGGATAAGTCAGTAGATGTAAAGCACTAGCTTACTTTATCTTATCATAAGTAGGCTTGGTATGGCTAGCTTTATCTTATCATAAGTAAGCCTGGTATAATGTTTTGTGTTTTCCTATATTTTTTATTTCAATAAAGCCCTAAATAATCACATCTATTAGTCGTTAAGTGTATCCTTAGATACTTATGTGGAACCTTGTCACTAGGACCTTGTTACCCTAAAAATACATTTTTTAACTTGATTGGTTATTCAGATGCATATTTTTTGGGAGCCTATTGGATAGAAAGAGCATATCCACTACTTGTAAATTCCTAGGAAATGCATTAGTATCTTAGTTTTGTAAAAAAAAAAAAAATCAGTTGCTTTGTCAACAACAAAAGTTGAATACATAGCAGCCAATAGTTTTTGTGTTTAAATCCTTTGGTTTAGATAACAAGTTAGAGTTTATGGATATGGACGTATCATACCTAGTTAAATGTAATCTCTTATCTTGTTAGTTGTGATGTAGCTAAATCCTATTAGATAGAAACCTGTTTGGATTAAGGTGTCATCCAATTGGTTAGTATGATGTAATCTGACAAGGATAGATTTGATCTAGTTAGTTCATTGCAATTAAGAAGATTCTGCATTATTATGCCAAAGGTGCCTATAAATAGCTTATTTGAACATTACTCCTAAGAGAAAAAGAGATAGAGGGGAAGGGAATCCACAGAGAGAGAGCATTCCTTTGAATATTTTTATGGAAGTAATAAAGGTTGATTTTTACCATAACTCTTGTATATTTATTATTGTCCATGATTATTTAATACTTTCACAGAGAGAGAGCATTCCTTTGAATATTTCAATGATTGTGACAAGAATATGATCAAGCTTCGAATTAAGGTATGAATTAAGATTCATGCTTTATTATGATTTAATTGTTAATCATTTTTGTAGAATTAAAGTGATCTTAGTTTTCAGGAAATCAAAAGATGAAAATTTTCATAATTATTCCTATGAGGTTAAGATCGAATCTCATCATGATTTTCCAAAAGTGGTATCAAAGCCGACTTTAATTATATGATTTAATCATATTGTTTGATTGTTTTTTATCTTAAAGTTTGAAATTGAAAATAACAATCTAAATAATTTATATAAAAATT
>JANKYF010000009.1:604198-628582 GCA_029829435.1 Erythroxylum hondense
TTCTAACCCTAATTTATCAAATCAAATTTCTAAACCTCCATTACCATTGGACACTCAATTCCGAAACCGGAAATCAAATTAATCAATCCTTAGGTCAATTTTTCGGTCCGGACCTATTACTCCGAAAATTTCAGAAAAATTTCTATAAATCCTCAAAAATGGAAAACTCATAATTGTAAACTCTAATTTCATATTTCAATTTCCTAAATCTCAATTCTCACTCCAATTAAATTTCTCAAACTCAATTGACCTAATTATCTCCAAATTACCAATTTATCCAAATCAAATCGAAAATATGTCATACATGTATGTACGTACGTATGCCAGTGCAATAACTGCCAAACTATCTAATTATACATAGCTAAATAATGCATGAGCATGCCAAATCGTGAATGCAATCTACTGTACCCATCCCATCGGTGAGGGGATGTTACATTTTTAGGAATTGATGGTTATTATTATAGATTTGTAGAACAATTTTCAATGATAGCTAGCCCATTGACCAAGTTGTTTAAGAAAGGCAGTTTCAATGGACTGAGCAATTTTAGGAGAGTTTTGAGGAGCTTAGACGAAGATAGACTTCAAGCCCAATTTTGGTGCTACCATCGAGTCGCAGAGGTTTTGAAATTATACTGATGCTTCGAGGGTAAGTTTGGGGTGTGTATTGATGTAACATGGAAAAGTGATAGTATATGCTTTTTGTCAGTTAAGATCATATGAGTTGAACTCTCCCACCCTTGATCTAAAGTTATTGACAATTATACATTCTCTAAGAATTTAGAGATATTATTTATATAGAGAGAAATTCAAAGTCTTGATAGATCATAATAGCCTCAAGAATATCTTGACTCAAAGAGAGCTTAACTTGAGGCTGAGAAGATGAATTGAGCTACAGAAGGATAATGATTGTACTATTGATTGCCATCCAGGAAAGGCTAATGTAGCGATAGATGCTTTGAGTAGGAAAAGTTTAGGCGTGATGACAAGTTTGAGCAGACATAGTATTACACCATTAGTGGAGTTAAGGGAACTAGACGTGAGATTGGAGATTGATTTTATTAGTGGTTTATTGGCACATTACAAGCTCAACCATATTTGGGAAATAGGAATAGAGAGGCACAAACTCGGGATTCTTATTTGATACAGATAAGAGAGAGCACAACAGGGTAGGGAGACTAGCTCTTAAGTGAGAGTTAAAGGAGTGTTTGTGATTGGAAGGTGTGTTTGTGTGTCAGATACAGATGGACTACAATAGGAGATTATTAGGGAAGCTCATTGTGCACCATATGCTATGCTTCATGGTACTACAAAAATGCATCAGTACCAAAGACCTTATTATTAGTGGTCAACGATAAAGAGATATATGGCAGTTTGTGTCAAGGTGTTTAACATGTTAGTAGGTCAAGGTAGAGCATCAGGAACCAACAGAGAATCTAAAAACCTTATCTATTCCATCATAAAAATGGGAAAAGATTTCGATGAATTTTGTGGTAGCATTATCGAGGAACAGACGTAAACATGATTCAATTTAGGTGATTGTAGATCGATTGACTAAATTAGCTCATTTCTTACCTATATAATGGAAAGACTCCTTGGACAAACTCGCCAAGTTGCATGTTGATGAATTGTGAGAATACAGAGGGTTTTAGTGTCCATTGTATCATATCGAGATCCACGATTTGTGATAGATGCATATTTGTACCCCATATTTGATGTTTTTTATATGATATTTTATACTTTTAATCTATATTTCGCATTTAATTTGTTCCAAATATGTTTATAGGTTATAATTGCTTTCATGGACCAGAGAAGAATTCAGATGAAAATGTAGCATAAAACAAAGATTTGAAGCAAAAAAAGGAAAATAGTACCACGTAATAGCCCATGTAGAATCTCAAATTCTAGGTATTTTAGGTTATACATAATCTAGTACATGCCCGTGTATCAAACTGTGTATCATCTAGAACCATAAAAATTAATATAAAATGACGTTTTTTAAGGCAAAATGGAAGGGCGTACATGTAGAGACTTTCAGAGGCAACTTAAAAGGTGATTTTGTAGATAAGTGGAAAACATGAAAAAATTATCGAAAGATCCAACAAAATACAAGATCAAAGATCTATTTGCAAAGAATATTTGCTAGGAGATAAAAGGGAGATTTAGAATTATGAACCCTTCATTTTCTGTTTGTTTTTCTTTTTGTTTATGTTTGATTTGTTTTATATCATGTGTAACTAAATTTCTTTAGTGTCTAGGTAAGATGAACCTTATGTTTATGCTATAACATATTTTGGTTCTTTTATTTATTGCAATTGTTTTGATTGATCTATTATGATTCAATTACGTATTTAAAATATATTCTAATAGATTCATAATATTAGTGCATAATTTGATTTCATAACATAGAGATTGAGAAATTCTTATATGAATAGATGTATTGTAACTGAAAAGAGTTGACTGCAAAGTTAGAAATAGGATGTTATAAATCCTATAGATTAGGATAATAACTAATAGCAGAATTTGCAATTTGGTAAATCAATCCTATAAAATTTAACCTGAGCAATTAGTTGATAACCTTAGGATTAGTTATTATGAGACTCAAGAGAGCTATCAGCATACCATAGGAATTTCCATGATCTAATAGTCAATAAACAATTTCATAATAAAAGATTAACTAGTGAAGGGTTTTTTAAGGGATTTGTAACCTAGACACTAAAATCTTGATATCGATAGTTTTCTAAGTGATTATTTATTTCTCTATTCAATATTCCTGCCTATTTTATTTTATTTTCTTAAGTTTTATTTTCTTTAATTAAAAATCGAAACCAAATTTGTAGACTAGATAATAGGAGAATGGTAAATATTAATAATCATCGCATTTGTGGAATCGACCCGTACTTGCAAGTACTAGCTACGGCTACGTCGTGCACTTGTGGATAATTCATAATCGACACACTTAGAATAAGTCAATCAGTTTACTTCCTAGTTCTGGATGTTTATAGACAGATTTAGGGACTAGGCTGAACTTAAGTACTACATTTCGCTCTTAGTCGAATGGATAGTCAGATCATATTATGTAAAAATTGGAGGACATGATGAGAGTTTGTGTGCTGAATTTTGAAGATGATTTGGATAAATATCTACCTTTGATGGAGTTTACATATAATAACAATTATCGCTTTAGCATTAGTATGGCACTAATTGAGACATTATATGACAGGCAGTGTAGAGATTTGACATGTTGGGATATTAAGAGTGTTAGATTGTTGGAGGAACTAAAGTTAATTCAGGAGATGGTGGAGAAAATAAGGGTAGTAAGGTGATGTTTGAAGGTAACTCATGATTGAAAAAAGAGTAGTAATTATTAATATTAATAAAATAATATTAGTATTAATAATTACTAATAATAAAATTTTGAATGTTTAATGAGTATTTGGACAGGCTAAGTATTGCTTATGTATTTTAGTATTATATGTATAATTTATCATTTGTCTATTCTTTAACATATATTGAGTTATTTGATTTTAAAAGTACGATTAGATTACCCTTCCCGAGTAGGCATCTTATCTCTTGTCGCTCTATTATTTTTAAGAAATAGAGAGATTGTGGATAACTTTAGTGCATGTGATAAACATTGTAAAATCTAGATGGGGCCAACAAATCAAATTGAGTACAATTCCTTTATTGTATATACTTTTGAATGTGGCAGTATGAGAAGGTTGTGCTTGCACAAATAATTGTTTTAAAATAATTAGATTTTACTAATTAATGATGTAATTGTGAAAAGAGTTCGGCTAAATTGTGTTTTAAGAATTTTGTGGCGTCATATTGGTAATAGTTTAGAGTTGGGCCTATCAAAGTGGATGAGAAAACTTGACACTTGACATTTAACTATATATTTTGCCATACAGTGAATTGAACCTTATAGTTGGTTACATCTGCCATCCTATTGTAAGCCTTCGGTGATGGCAATTTAAATTTTACTGTCAATGGTTCCGCCAATATTCCTTCAGTGAAAAGGTTGTCTAAGTCGATGTAAATGTGTTCCTGATCTCGCTCCCACGACATGTCAAATGATGTTGTTTTGAAATGGTGTACGAAAGGTGGGAGTGGCATGCCATTCTAGTTCACATATATTTTCTAGTTCATTGGTTTGTTATGATAAGTTATATCTTGTACAGGTGCTTGTTTTATGATATCGGGTGATTCAAACCTAACTACATGAGTTTCTACTAGGATGGATTTGGACTAAAAGGTTGTAAACAACATTTGTTAAGAAACATGATATTGATATGTGATCATCAACTATAAGCTTCTTAAGATCAATGAATCATCGTCCCACAGTGGGAACCAAATTGATATAATGTAATTTTTATATGCTTAAATTCTTTGGATCCATGTCAAATCTTAAGCATCTGAGGCAAGGTGTGTTATGATGAGTTGAGGTATATAGCTTGAGTTTCGGGTTTCAAGCATCCAAGACTAATCCTACTATGAAGATTTAAAGATATAGCCTAAGTTTAAGTTCGAGTTCCAGCATCCCCCTATTTTTAGGAATAGTAAATGTTTATATAGTGATTTAAGAGTATACAAGACATCATATATAGATATTATGAAACTCTTTGAGTGAAGAGCTACACAGTTATAATTGCACTGAGGTCATGTATAACATGACCTTAGAATTTGCCCCACTTGATCATCGTATCATCATCATATTTTCCATGTCTTAAAGAAGTTCTCCTACTTTGTTGGGAAGTTACCAAAACTTCATAATATTTTCTTGCCATATTTATCTTTTGAGTAGTCAATTACCTTAATGAACCTTTAGGTAGCCATGTCGAGTCATCTTGGTGCATGGTCTATCCAAAAACACTCATATTGCATTAACATTTTTCTCCGACTAAGTTTACATTCATCTGAGCCAGCCTTCATAAAATTTCGTACTTTCAAAAAAAATTTCATCGAAATTAAGTGCATCGATATACCCTCAAATTTAGTGTAACTTAGTTAACTATCATTAGGCTTGTATCTCGCCACTGTCAAAGATTCTTGCTAATGTGCACTAATCCATGTCAACTATCACCTATTCTAGAGATTTCATCAATATTGCATACATGCCTCACCTATCCATAATACTTTTGCGTATTAAGCGTTGATCGAAACTTACTAACACTTGCGCAAATTTTTGTTTTTAGACTTAGGAGTCTAAAACTTTTAGCTTATAGAATGATTGTGCTTGCTTAAGAGCAATCAGCAAAGGAAAGCAGATTCGTGAGTATGTTTTGAGTTGAATCTTATTGTTGTCACTGCAATTATAGGTACTCATTAAGTGTGGCTTGTCAAGTGTTTAAAAGAATCGACAATAAGGCATTGTCTCGCTATAATTCTGATTTTGGGACTAGCGGAATGGTTATGACATGAAGCTATCCTATTGTTTTCAACACTCTACTCATGGAGTTGCAAGCCAGATTGTCTCAGCTATAATTGGTGCTTTGGCAGCATGTAATTACTTTATCTTGGTGGATAGATCAAAGGGTCATTTTCTGTTAAGATCAAACCTTCTACGAAGAATTATAGTTGTATGGATGATACGCTAGGTAAGGACTCTTGAAAAGGCGTAAGAGCAACTGAAAAAAGTATGTTCATAGCTCCATATATCTTTCGGAAATATGGACACAAATAAAACATAAGCAGCAAAATCATGTAAATGAGTTAGAACCATGAGAAATCTCAAGTTTAGTTTGTGCTGATGACTAATGTTTATACTGTCTCTAGTTATTATGAGAAAATAGGGGGAGAAGGAAATTGATTCTAGTTCGACTGATAGGATAGGTAGGTGCTTCCTTATACGTATGTAGCAGCATGCCACAATGATGTTGCTGATACAGGGAAATCTGCCAATACTCGTAAAGTTTCCACGTATGACCAGCACGGGGTTTGAGGAAATCAGTCTATTTCTTAGATATTGCCCAAGAATATACCTCAGGTGGCACAATACCTTCAGTGAGCCAGTTTTGTGGCATTCCAAAAAAATCCGAGACGTCAAGGTGGTGAGCACGACCATTTTGATAATGCTGATTAGCTGCAGCAATCTCTTCATCATCCAAGGGTAAGCGATCAAAAGTGGCATTCATAAATGATGCAGCCATTATTACGACAGAGCCTGAAGCAATGAGTGAACCAACCACACCGCCACCAACAACCTGCCCTTGAGAGCCAACTAAATAAATGGTCAACCCTGAGATACCTGGGGGTGCGGGTGGAGGTAAAATTGATCCAACAAGTGACAATATCTCAAATCGGCCATGAAGGGTCACAGTGGCTCCATATGAGGCTGGCTGCCGGATACTGACATTGGTTACGGAGCCACTCCCACTGAGCACACATATACCACGCTGCTTTCTTTTTGCAAAGATCAACAAACTCTCGCTTATATCGCAGCCTGCGCCAACCTCCATTGCATGAGCCCTTAGTGCATTAGCACTATCTCGTGTGACAATGATTGGTAGTTTCGGCTTATTTTTTGAGCCAACAGGCCTTCCACGAGGCCTTCTCACGTTCGCACCATGAGGAAGTGGAGGAACTACCTTTGGCAACTTAGAAGCTGTAAGGATTGCCTCCATGCTTGTCTTTTGATAATTACCCTTGTCAGGATCTTGGTTTCTCTCCATGATGTTTTTGGATCCAACTGAAGACATTATTAGCTCTGCATTCCCAGCCATTCATTAACCATCACATTCCAAGGAGTTGAGTTCGATATCTTAGCTTAAGTAGCAGATATTGGGGAAATAGATTTTTATTGCAAGAAGCAAAAAGAATGATCAGAATTTGGAGAAGGTTAAGTGGTACCAACCTTAGCAGTTATAGTATTTTTTGCATTATCCCACTGCCTACCTTGCAACTGACATGCTCTTCATGTCAATTGCCTTCTCAAACAGCTAACAATTTGTCCACATAGATTTGATAATATATCGAGTGCAAGCTACCAATGAAACAATTTCTCATGTCGATTGGATTATATATTCAGTGTAAGCTACCCTCATAAGTGATCCCATTTTAAAAAAATGGCAGTTCATCACAACATTTGTTTTTCTTCAATAAAGAAACTTTCAGACAGCATGCAGCTCAATTTAGCCTTTAAGATAATTATTTATGTGATGAGCTATAACGTCTATGGAAAGTTGAACCATAAAGGATGCGATGCTGTTGTCATAGTCTACATAAGATTGATTACTCTTTAAGATGGTCATAGTTAGCATACTTCCTTCTGCAAGCAATGACGCAGAGAGATGGGACAGCAAAAGTTATGGGCAGTAATTCAAGACATGGATAGAGCACTTGATATTTTTAATTTTTCTCTCACTTGTAATGACTTCAGGTGCTTTATAAATATAACTTGAATGCTAATAATAGTAAAGGGCAAGTTGCAAGGTGTTTTTCTCCACATCACACACACACAGTCTCTGTCTGTTTGTCTAATGAATGCAACTCGAGAGTTTCATCCTCTGCTTAACAACTAGTCGATACGTTGTAGACTTTCAACTATATTTTCTAGAGACGACATTTAAGCATGCGTATGAAGTTTTCAAGTTTTGGTTAACCCTGGACCGATTTCATGCATCATCAATACAGCAGGGCATACTTTTCATGAACATGCTTCACTAGACAATCTGTTGCAGGTATTTGGTTCTAACTTTCTTGACCATGCTATTGAGTGATGTACGTTTAGATAAGATTCTAGCGAGATAGAGATTAGCTATAGTAATTAAGAGGTTAAATAGTAGCTATTGTGTTAGTATCTAATTACTTTTCTTGTTCTTACTGCCTGTCATCAAACAAATGAATAAGAGTTTTTGTAACATGTCTCCCACATTGGCAACAAAATTTTACTCATGCAAGGCAGGTCGGAACTACAAGTGTTTAGCTTCCAAACTCTCTTTGTTAACTTTCTGCGTTACATATACTGCAAAAGACAAATAACATATTTTGTCCACGTAAATGAAGAGAATTGCATGCAAATTATCTAAATGGCATGTATTTAATCAATTGATTTTATTTAATTTATTGATTTCACATTTACATAATAATATATAAAAAAGAAGTATTTTATTTGTATTAATAATTGGTAAACCAACTAACAATGTTCCTTCCTTAACTTCATACCTAGCTTAATCAATGAGGAGTAGGTCTAATGGTTACCCAGGCCATTTAGCACAGTAGAAACAAAAGTAGCTCTTGAGCCTATGTTAACAATCCACCCTCTTCCCAGCCCATACCAACTAAGCCCATCATAGCCCATCAAAACATACTCGTAGGAGCAAGCTAGAAAGGAGGGGAATGATTATCTTGTAGGCAAGTTTGTTATGGAGAGAGAATGAGGGAGGGGAATATAAAGCTGTCTAGTGAGAATAGAGGGGAACAGGAATTTTAATATCATCATTGTTAGGAAAAGTGGCCTGGTTTGTCCAGGAGGGGGAGCTTGCTCCAGTAGTAATTTTCTATATTTCTATCAATATACTAAAAGCTATACAATCTCTATCGAGTTACCTATCAGCCTAAATCCTAAAAAGGAACTAGGACCTGATGGGTTTATGCAATATTCTTTCAGAAACCTAGCATCTAGTGCGAGATTGTATCTTAGAAGCCATACTAGAACTCCTCTCAACGGGTAAAATGTTCAAAGAAGTGAATAAAACATACAGTTTCCTCATGATCTAATGTGTTCTACAAGATAATTTCGAAGATGTTGGCTCCCATAATGAAAAGTACCTTAAGATTAATCATTAATTCAAGTCAGGGAACATTTATTCAAGGGAGGAGCATAGGACACAATATTCTCTTACTACAAGAAGTGAACTAGGATTATCAACAAAACCTTAATGAGTTGCACAATGAAAATGGACATAAACAAAGTTTTGGACTTCGTTAAATAGAGGTTCATTTTCAATGCAATGGAGGCTTTGGATATCCGTCACAATTCAAGTGGATTGAACTTTCTATCACAACCACTTCTTTTAACATCCTGGTAAATGGAGAACCTGCACATCTATTTAGAGGAAGCAAAGGATTAAGGCAAGGGGATCTCTTTCCTTTTACCTATTTACAATCTGCATTGAGGCACTGTGAAGATTGCTTGAAAGGAACACCAGTAAGATGGGGAATTTCAAATTCCACTATAAATGCAAAAAGGTTCGACCATCTGTCCTTCGCAGATGATTTAATCCTATTAAGTAGAACAGATGAAAATTCAGTGAGTATGCTTATTACATCAATACAATAATTTAGTGCCCTTTCAAGTTTAACAATCAACAAAGATAAGAGCAGCATCTGTGTTTCAACTGAACCAAGCTACATATTTAGCCAGGATAGCAAGACTGAAGCCTGAAAAACCATCCTTTTAATATCTTATAATTCCAATAATAGCTACAAGACTTACCCATATAGATTACCAGCCTCTATTAGATGCAATTCAAAGAAGAATAGGTAATTGGAATAACAAAAATCTATCATATGTTGGAAGATCACAACTTGTCATCACCGGTCTTAGTAATCTTCATGTGCATTGGAATTCTCATCTATGTAACCCTGGAAATTTAATCAAAGCAAATTTTAAAACTTTGAAAATCTTCATGCGGACAAGCGAACCCAACAAAGCAACCTAGGCTAAAGTGAAGTGGACAAATGTTTGTATTTGTAAAGATGACGGTGGAATGGGAATCAACTCAATCAAGGCTATGAATAAGATTATATTAGTAAAGAGAATATGGAAACTTTATACGGACAAAGAATCTCTATGGGTTAGGTAGACACACACCCAGTTTCTTAAAAGTGACATCTTCTGGAAGTCTAGAACACAAGCAAACACTTCTTGAACACTGCTTCAAACGTTGAAGCTGAGGGAAACCATAAACCAAGAGATAAGATGCATCATAAGGAAGGGGAACAGAACCTCATTTTGGTTTGATAACTAGCTCAGGCAAGGACCATTACATAAGCTTCCTCGCTTCAACATTCTTTGGCATATAATCCCAGCCAATGCCAAAGTCAGTGAGGTAGTGCGGGGAGATACCTGGGGTTGTCAGCTAAGAGGTTTCTCCTCAATAATTGCAAATACACCTAACTACAGTTCAACCCAATAAGAGAACACACAATCATATCGCAGCCCATAGCTGAACTTATTTAGAACAGCCCCTACAAAGGTTGCATGGAAAAACCTAGTTTGGAATCACAGCTGCATTCCAAAAGCGTCATTCATTCCTTGGTTGGCAATGCATAGGAAATTGATGAGTCAGGATAGACTAAGAGGAAGTACAACCATAGTCAATTGCTCCCTTTGCCACCAAGAGCCAAAATCAATTAAACACTTATTTTCCAAATGCAGCTACACATCGGAAAGCTCAATAAGTGTGTGATTAACAACGTGCAAAAGATGATGGGGAAAAATCATAGAACTGGGCAAACAGGATCAGGTTTAACTCCAAAGGTGACTTGAAACCATTAAAGATCAAATTTAGTTGTTGCATCTATGCAATTTGGAAGGAAAGGAACTTAAGAATCACCCAACAAACTCCTCAAGATATCCACTAACCTAAAAGCCAATATGTGAAGCTAGATTAGAAAAGTTGTTCAGGAAAAAGGTATAAGCAAACAACTACGTGTGCAAATGACAAACAAATGGAATGTGAGTTAATTGAAGGGAACTTGCATTAACAGCCTTATGAGAGGATTAAGTTAGTTTGACCATGTTATTCATTTGTTGCCTCCACTATCCATTTTGGTTCTGAAAGTAAAATTATATGTAGGGCTTATAGCCTGATTTTGATGAACTGATGTACTTATTCTCCTTTTGAGGTTTTGGTAATGATTATTTTAATCTTTTAAAAAATATTAATATTTAATAATAGATTAATTTCTCATACTTTATTAATAGTTAAAAATAGATTAATTAGTTTAATAAGATAATACAGTGTCTTTTATAAGATTTTTATTATTACGTAATAATATTAATAAACAATTGTTATTCTTCGGTCTAAAAGGCTGAATTTTGTAACCAATCTACCTTAGATGGTAGCAAGCAAGTGTGATGACCAAGTGCTGATAGGAAGAAATACTAAAGGGCAACAAAAATATGTTAGCACTTTAAGGGCTCAATTGAAAAATGTAGTGTCAAATTCAAACTAGATAATTAGATACAATCAGCATAGTGGGAAGAACAAGTTGTATTACTATTCTGGAAAACTTCTGAGAATGACAAAGAATAGGAAAAAGACACGTCATAGTTAACTTTCTTTTGACTGCATTCGTTTTCATTATAATTTGAAGTATTACTTATAAATAAAATTCTACAAAAGGCTAATAGCGTCAGTTAAGTATACTACAAATATAAAAAGATTAAGCTCCATTGCGCACCTTGTAGGAAAAACAGACTGAGAAGATTAAGCTTTATATAATTTTCTCCTTCCTCTCCGTGAAGCTTGCAACCCTAAGATGACACAGAGAAGGGATAATGGATATTATCATTATTCCAAAAGCTTAAGAAGTTATGATGTCAACAATTCTCAAGTCTTTCTAGTTCAAGTAATTGGTGTCTCATGTTTGAAATGTATTTTTGATTCATGTGCAAATGAGCTGGATATTTCATGCCAAGGCATGAAAAACAAGCAAGCCTAAACTCAACTAGGAAGATTAGGAATTCATAAATGAAATTCTCAATTCCATATAGAGTTGTTGCTTTGCATATATATGATAGCTTTTAGCTTCCACAATGCTGATGGATAAAATTGTGGTGCAAGATGCTAAGGTATCTTTAAGCATAAATTTCTAGCATCCGATAATGAGACTATGAATATAGGGCCTATAAATCTTATATTACACTTCAGAGTAGTTTTCATTTAAGTTCTTTCTCACATAATATATCATCCAGTAGTCCACCAAATAACCAAGAAAACTTACAGAACTGCTCTTACCTCTGTCACAGCATTGACAAAGGTACTTGCAGCTTAGTTAGTAACTTCCCTCAGGCTTCAGGTAAAATTTTTCATAAACTGTAAAAGTTAAGGTATCCACTTACCTCAGTCTAATGCCACGGATACTTTCCAGGAGCTCTATTGTTTGCTGTATGTTAAGATTTATATGCTTCTCATTATCACTCAGCACCAAGGAGGACACATTCAAAATGGTTACAAGTTCAGCTTCAATTCTGCTTAGCTGTAGATCCAGGTGCTCCAAAAAGTCCTCATAAGATGATGTCCCGTTTAAACCTTTTACCATGCTATCTTCACCGTAAGTTCCATGAGTAATATGTTTTACCTCCTGATTGCATGGTGGACTTGCTTCACCATCTACAGAAATGTTTATCTCTTGGCCTTTAAAAGAACTGAAGTCTTCCTCTTCATGTATATCCTCTTTATCTCCTTGCGTAGGAGAAATTATCCGAACTGGACCAGGTGTACTTTCTCCATCAACTTCAAGATCAGAAGCAACGTTTCCAATTAGTTGACTTTCTTTCATAGATATTGCCTGAAAGCAACATTTCCTCGTTTAAGTCAGGTTCTCATAACAAAGAACATCAATTAGCAAAAATACAGACCAATCACAAAATAACTACAGAGATAGCAGAAAATGTCGAATAGGATGCAGACACTAGTAAAGATAAGTTGAAGATCGTATAAACCTTATCATCCTAACTTTTTCCAAATGAATGCCATAAAACAGGTCAGCTAAAGTGGCCATAATTTTATGGTTCCAAACAAAATCTTAGCAGGTCAAATACCTCATTTAGTTTCATGGATAGTTCATCAAGCAGTGCAATACGACTCTTAGACCTTTCCATGGCTTGCATAACCTTCTTCTTCTGAAAAAGTAGGTCCCTTGCTTCAGTCTCCTTCCCAGAATTAACACTAATTGCAGCCTGGCGTTTAAGCTTCTCTGCAGCCTCTGACAATCTCATAAGTCGTAATCTTCCACTATTTGCTGAATTGACAACAATAAGGACTTCAAAGATTATTATTATTCTGTGATGAATGCATGTCTAACCAAACATTCAGAAGCAACAAGCATTATATTTCTTGGAATTCGCTTTGGAGTGTCAGAATTGGAGTGACAAGAAGACTAAAAGGGTGAATGGCGAAGACGTAAACTGGAAACGGTAAAATTAATAACTTGTGTGAGGTGAACCCAATCAATGACTGTATTGGCTAAGTAACAAAGGAACATGAAAAGGGCAAATGGGTGTGAAGAAACTGCAAAAATGATTTGAAAGCAGTCACCTTGTTCTCTGGTGGTCTCAGCTTCAGCGTGAAGTTGATCAAGTTGAAGACGAAGCTGGTCGGTGCTGGTTTTGGTGTTAGAAGGCAGGCATAATATGATAGGCCTCGCTCTCATGAGACGCCCACAAGCTCCAACCACACCACTCCCACTTTGCAATATCATCTCTCAGATGAACTGAAAAATACTGTCACAAATCTTATTAATTTTTATTTTCCTGTGCAGACGACGGCAGCACTTTCGTTAAATAAACAAAACCCACTTGTAATGTAATTGTATGTAATCTTAGCCTATCGATGATCAAACCCATCAAGAAGAGATCTGAATCCTATATATATGGGCCCAAAGTTTGTCCACATCTTTTGCCAACAGTAATAATACACTAAAGAAAAGCATTCTAATGTTACAACCTTCTCATCGTTAGTGTCTCGATCCTGAAAATACTATGTCTGTTTGAATGATTGAAATGTATTGTTGACTTGTATTTGAACGAGAATGTGATATGTAGAGTAAGTGATATGTGATGCTACATGATACATGAAAAGATGTGAATTATATGAATATATGACGTGATGTGTTATATTATTTGAGTGAAACATTAAGGATGGTTACCTCATTAAGTTCGCGAAACTCACCAAAATAGTAATGTTGACATTTCAGGATCAAGAGAGGACAATAGTAACAGAGAGACTCTATAAAAAGCATAGTTCTTGTACTTTTGGACATAAGAAATGGTTCAAAGGTTGGTCAACTAAAACTGAAGGATCTAGTTAGAAATTTTTGTATAATTCCTCATGTATGTAGCATGTTTTGTAATTAGTCTTGATAATGTATATATTTGGATAATTTTGTAAAGCTACAATGTATATTCGGTTTTTATGAAATGAAAGGAGGAATTTTGGATTTTTAATTATTGCGTCTTTTTTTTATGCCTTATAAGAAAATATCACTGCTCTAACATGCCATTATTACAAGTTATGTACTGGAATGTTCTCTGGGCATTCTAATATACACTTTATGGTATTAGAGTGTTACAATTCTTAGTATCAAAGCATGGTTGGCATCCATAGGGATATATGGGAATATTAGATATAAAATATCATGAGAAATGCGGATAGTAATCGAAGTTATTGTCTACTATAGGTCATCCGCCATAAGTGATTAAGTGGGACGATTAGTTGACCTAAGATCAGTAGGAGCCAGTAGAGAGTCTTTTGTACCTTGACCTAAGGGAATGCCTCCCAGAATTTCTGAGAGAAGGAAGAGGAGGTAAATTCTGGGAGAAGGAAGAGGAGGTATGATAAACTGCAAAAAGGGGTTGTGGACTTCTACGGAAATACAGACCCTGCAGAGGCTGAAGGATGGCTAGAGAGAACAGAAAGAGTCTTTGATCAAATGGACTGTGAGTCGGACGAGAAGTTTGACCATGTAGTTTCTTTACTGCAAGGGTCATCATATCAATGGTGAAAGACTATTCCAGGCAATACCACCAGGCCTTGTACTATAAAGTGGAAAGACTTTCTGAAGGTCTTCAAGGAGAACTACATGCCCAAAATCTACCTGGACAAAAAGATGAAGGAATTTTTGGATCTGAAGCAGGGCAGTTTATTGGTGGCAGAGAATGAAAAAAAGTTTAACAAACTGATGGGATATGCTACTGCCTTGATTCCTACTGAGGAACACAAGTGCAGGAGATTTGAAGATGGGCTGAACATGGAGATCAGGACAAAGTTAACAATCACCAACTTGGGTAGTTTTACTAAGATGAGAGTTGCCTCGATCAGAATTGAGAAGCTATTGAGAGAGGGACAAGCAGAACATAGGCAGGAGGGTCGAATGAAGAAGGATAGTGAATTTCAGGGTAGTTCTGGCAGAAGATTTAGTAAACGCTAGAACAGATCCTCTTGACCATCGGCTAGATCAAGACAGTCGGGGTTCAAACAGAGGGGTAGCTTTATGTAGTTTGGCAATGGAAGAGGAGTAGTAGCAAGTCAGTTACCCAATTGTGAACATTGTGGGAAGAAGCATAGTGGTGAGTGTTAGAGACTGCCTGGAGCTTGCTTTAAATGCGGCTCTTTTGATCATCATATTAGAGATTGTCCTGCCATTATTGGAGCCCAGTCTGGTATAAGAAGGGGATCAGTGAATGAAGCTATTGTCCAGCAGAGTCAAGCTAGTGGGTCTGGGTAGAGAGGTCGTGGTAGAGGCAAAGTGAGTTTTGGAAGTCCTACTGTCAGGATTGAGGCGCAGATCAACCGATTGTAGTGTCAAGCTAGAGTTTATACTATGACCAGACAGGAGGCTCAGGAGTTTTTGGATGTTGTTGCAGGTGCATTGCTTATTTTTTCTTTTGAAGCTTTTGCATTGCTAGATTCTGGATCTACGTATTTTTTTATCGCACTACATCTAGCATCTAGGTTGCATTGTGATAAAGAGTTATTGAAGCATGAATTAGAGGTGAGTAGTCCGATTGGTAGTACTACAGTAATAGGAGAAGTCTACAAGAGGTGCTTGATTAAAATTGATCAGGTAGACTTGGAGGTAGACTTGATCATATTACAGTTAAGGGAGATAGATATTATCCTAGGCATGGATTGACTCACTGCTTATAGGGCTATCATAAACTGTTGTACAAAGGAGGTGATATTAGAATCTCCTAATCAGCCGAAAGTAGTTTTCCGAGGTATTAGTCAAGCAATGCTAGCCAGGCTGATCGCATTTATAAGTGCATTAAGGTTGATGCAAGGGGGATGTGAGGTTATTTTGCCCACGTCATCGATACTCGAATTGAGTAGAATGTGCATGGCATTCCTGTGGTTAGGAAATTCCTGGATGTGTTTCCCGCTGAGTTATCTAGTTTACCTCCAGATTAAGAAACAGAATTCACGATTGATCTGATTCTAAGTGTTGTTCCTATATCTATTTCTCTATATAGGATGACAACTGGGGAACTAAAGGAATTGAAGGCTCAGTTATAGGAGTTGCTAAAAAAGGGTTTTATTAGATCTAGTGTATCACTATAGGTCCAATCATATTTGTGAAAAAGAAAGATGGAACTTTGAGACTATGCATTGATTATAGCAACTGAATCGGGTAATAGTGAAGAACAAATACCCATTGCCTAGAATTGATAATTTTCTTGATTAGTTGCAGGGGGCTCAGGTGTTCACTAAGTTAGACTTGAGATCTGGGTACTATCAGTTGAAGATACCAGAGATTGATGTACTGAAAAGTGCTTTTAGGAGTAGGTATGAGCACTTTGAGTTTTTAGTAATGCTGTTTGAGTGTTCCAGCCTTACCTGAATGATTTTGTAATTGTATTTATCGATGAAATCTTAGTATCCTCAAATAGCAGAGAAGAGAATGCTGAGCATTTTAAAGTGATTTTACAATTTATGAGGGATAAACAACTGTTCGTCAAATTTAGTAAATGTGAGTTTTGGCTTAATCAAGTAGTGTTTTTGTGTCATATAGTGATTGTACAAGGCATACAAATGTATCCGAAGAAGATAGAAGTAGTAATGAATTAGGAGACCCCAAAAAATGTATCAAAAATTTAGAGTTTCTTAGGATTGACTGGATATTACCAGAGGTTTGTCGAGGGGTTCTCGCTGATCTCAGCCCCTCTGACTAAACTTATAAGAAAAATGTAATTTTCAAATAGAATGACGATTATCAAAAGAGTTTTAAGAAGCTGAAGCATTAGTTGACTACGACACTGGTATTAACTATTCAATTAGGAACTAAAGGGTATGTAGTATACATTGGTGCTTTGCATCAAGGATTGGGATGTGTGTTGATGCAGTATGGTAAGGTGATAGCCCATGCATCGAGATAATTAAAGTCTCACGAGAAAAATTATCCAGTACATGATTTAGAGCTTAATGCAAATGTTTTTGCTCTAAAAATATGGAGACGTTATTTGTATGGAGAGACATTCCAAACATATACCGATCGTAAGAGATTGAGGTATCTGTTGAGTCAGAAGGAAATGAATATGAGACAAAGGAGATGGATAGAATTGTTAAAAGACTATGACTGTACGATTGAGTATCATTCGGGTCAAGCTAATGTGGTGGCAGATGCGTTAAGTAGAAAGTCAAATAGAAGTGTAGCACATATTCAATTATCAAGGTTATCGAGCTTAATTCAATTGAGAGCTCCAAATATGGAGTTGAATCTAAAAGATTATGAGGCATTAATTACTACATTAAAGCTGAGACCAATTGTGAATTATATGTGTTAAAATTGATTTGGAGAGTATATTTATTAACTTAGAATTTATTGTAAAAATTTGAAAAAATTATGAAATTATAGGTATTTTGGACTAGAAAAAATGTCAAATGGCAAGACAATTGATAAATGACTGTAGAAATAAGAGTCAAACGGCAGTGGAAATTTTTATAAATGACATTGAGATTTAATGACATATGTCATTGAAAATTGAGAGACAATTAGAGTAGAAATTGGAGACAAATGAACTAACTAAATAAGAGAAACCAAGTGAGACCATAGGAAGTTGACATATGGCAAGTGACAAGTGTCACTTGCCAAGCCATGCATCCATCACCTACAACACTCTCTCCTAAGTGAAAGACCAACTTCATGTTTATTTGTCTTTCACTTTGTTCATTTGCTTTCACCTCTTGTTAATTTCGTTCTTCATCTTCTTCCCTTCTTCTTCTCCATTCACGGCATTTTCTTACCAACCCTACTCTCAATTTTGAGTTGCCATCATCTTTCACTTGCTACTTTCACCTTGTTATCTTCTTCATTGTCATTAAAAGACCTAACCCTATAACCTTTGATTGATGATGATCGTGTGATATTAGGAAACTAGGATTAAAAGTGATTTGAAGATCTTGAAGCTAAATAAAGTTATGTTTTAATCATCAAGGGTAGTGTTAAATGAAACTAATATGATGAGTAATTTGAAATTGATAACTTGATCATGAAATTGTATGTGTGAATTATGAGTGATGAAATGTATATATAAATGTCTTATTTTTGTATATGTGATTATTAATGATTCATAAGTTGTTGTAGAGATGTGATTATGTCCTATTTTTGTGTTGTTGATGAAAGCAGTAAATTGATAAATGAATGGATATTTTGTTGTTTGTTTTTTATGTATAAAAACATGGATCATTGGTTATTTTAGAAATGGATTGGATTGAGTATTGAAGTTAAAGAAAAGGCAAGTGTACTGTCTTGAAAAGAGAAGAACTAGGATGAAAGTTTATAGATAAAGCGATAATGGTGTTTAAAGTGTGCTAGAATATGTTAGCTATAACATTTCCACTGGACATGCACCTGCATTTTAGCCATGAATTAATCTGTATATATCCAAATGGGATTATTTTTAATTTGGATTAAATTAGGGACATATGACTACATTTTTCATGAAGACATCAAATTCAAAATCTGTTTTAAAGAGTTTCAAAATTAGACTTAAATTTAATTACTAGGTACAATGACAGTTTGAGAATACAATGACAGTTTGAGAACTGTAGGTAGTTTTATGATGCCTTGAAATGAGATGAATTAAGGTGATAGTTAGGAATGAAATGAAAGTGAAATTTGAAGAACATGTGCAGAAAATTTATGATGAAAGCGTATAAGAATTTGTTCTGTTGTGGTGTTCATGATTAAGTATGGATTTTGATTTTTGTGTATGTATGATATTGAACTGAAATTGAGGTATAAAAAAAGAAGATATCAACTTGAAATAATGAATTTTGAAAATAAATTGTTTGATACTTATGAATGCAATCTAGTTAAAGTCTAGTATTATCAATTTTGGGAACAAGAAATGACTCAAAGGTCTAGTTAGCTAATATCTGAGGAGTTTAGATAAGATGTGTTTATTTAGTTTATCATTTCATGTAGAACATTTTGTATAGAATAGTGAACTCACAGATTTTTTTGTAATGTCAATATATAAGGGTGAAATGTAATGCTACATTGTAAGTTATGTTTTGTTAGTGAAATGGGAAAAGTTGATCCTTAAAATACTTGTGTTTCTGTGATATCATAATAAGTGAATATGATTGCTCTAACATGTCGTTCTCATAGGGTATGTTCTCGAATGTCCTCTGGCTATTCGAGCATATACTCTATGGTAGTAATGTGTTACATATACATCTCATGTATACTACCAACTTTGTCTCTATCCACGTTAACTTTGGTTTTGTCTAACAAATCAACGCTTCTAATTAGGACTAACCCATTAATCCAAAAATATAATTTCCATAGTTTGAACATATTCGTGAAAAGTAGTTTTAGGTTTGCCCAACAACTCAACACTAAAAGAATTTTGGTTCTTGTCATATCAATGGAAAACGTAAGTCCTAATATTTTGGTTGAGGGACTTATTCTTAGGTCTTATCAATGGTTGGATGGTATTATATATTTATATATCAGATATATATATTTAGATTATGGACGACTCAGTTAAATTGGTCCTATATCCATGACCACCCTTAAAATGCATCTAATGCATGTAACACACAAAAGAGGCTTATTTTAGGTAGTGACTTAACTATGCATCTGAAGTTCGTGATTCGATTCAACTCTTGAACCAAATCAAGTACTAGTGTTAGTCTCGGCTAATTCGAATTATGAACGTGATTCAATTAGGAACCCTAAAATTCAATTATTTTGATTTCCAAATTAAACACTTTAATTCTAGTACATATGTCTTTTTCTAGTCACACTAAAAATGGTATGCTCTACTTGGATTAATTCTAAATTAATCCCTAGGGTTTCCAAAATTTTCGAACATCAATTATTCATCTAAAACATCCTTAGGTCATCTCAAATTTATCAAGACAATTTTTGCACAAGCCAAAAAATATCTTGACGGACAAAATTATCAAGATAAATGAGTTAACCTACTAGGCACTAAAGAGACTGATTCGATGTCGGGAATTTTTTCAGAACCCTAATTTCAATCACACACACATAGGATGCTACTATCATCAAAATAAGACAATTCTTATCTTATAAAAAAAGTTTCAGGGTCTTATAACCTAAACATAAACACATAAGTCATCAAACAAGTCAGCCCTAGCTTTCAAAAAGTTGATTAGCGTTGACTTTGACTTTATCTATTAATTGAATAAAGTTCAATTAATTCTGGAAACTTTCCAAATTCTTATACACATTTTAAATGTTCCTAATAAAAAATATTAGAAACTAATTCCTAGAAATTCTTTATAAACTAAGTGGAATTATTTAGCACATCATTTGTCCTCTAAAACTTGTGATACACCAGTAGCATGCATGTAAAATCAAGAATAAATAATTTATCATTTCAAATACAGGTATCATGCATCTCATACAGGTGGAAACATCATATGTGTATGTTCAAGAAGAAAATTCTTAAATTTTTTTTTGTATAAAATTATTTTAGAATTTACAAGCATGCATGTTCATCAGAATTCTAGAATTTCCCATAACTTCATATATGCATCAAGATGAAACTAAAATCATAATAAAATAGAAAATGACATTCAATTGCATTTTCCTTTGATAGATACATAATATAAAAACTTATAAACATTTTCATGAAAGAAAAAAAAAATTCTAGAATTATTACGAAAATTTCAAAATCAGAACATACATTATGTTTTTAAGAAATTCCCAAAAGCCAACATATAAACATACTGGAGATTAATTCTCAATAAAATAGCAAATAACATTCAATTGATATTTCCTTTTGAAAAAACATAATATAACTCTTATAAACATTTATGTGAAAGAAAATCAGAAAAAAAAACATTTTTCTACAATTTATATGAAGTTTTTGAAATCAACATACATGTAAGTCACAACTTGGCAAATAGTTTATACATGTTCAATAGATCTTATACATGCATAAATTGCTCTTATATTGAACGCAGAATTTGTTGTCTGTAATTTTTAATAAATAACCTTTGATAATCTGCAAGCACATAATTTGTTAGTATAGTACCTAAGGTGTCGATCCCACAAGGAGGGATAATCTAATCCTAAAATCTAAGGCCAAAATCAAATACAAAAAAATTCAAGATGTAACTAACTAAAATGAAAATTCAATTTAGTTCAATCAAATTAGATTAAGAATCAATCATGGAAAGACTAATTACTAAGCAATTGTATACACCCAAGAATCAACCTAAAGAAATTACCAATTGAGAGAAAGGAAATTTTACATATCCTTAATGCTAACCTAATTGGTTATGAATTACTGGACTGTTCGTTCTAGATGATGCTAGGATTCATTACTCTCTCTCGAGTTATAACCATTAACCCTAAATCATAAACCCTAATTAGATTATAAAGGTCATAATTTCTAAATTTACAATTATCCAAAACCCTAATGAGTTCTGAAGTTCTCTAATAAACTATCGAAAAGCTATGTAAGATCTCTCTTCGCATACTTTACCTATTTGATTTAATTCTATTTTTTATTAAATCATCTAACTCTCGTTAGCCCAATTTAATCATTTTTCATTCGATTCACCCTCTCAGTTTATTATCAAATTATGTTATTGCAAAATTAAATCACAACAAATCAAATAAACACATAAACAATCAAATTTCATTAATTCAAGAATAAAACTCTGAAGGTGAGTTTAAAACATCATCAACATTCTATTTATTCTAATGCCATACAATAATAAAACTAAAATTAAATAGGAAATACAATCTGAACCCATAATATGAGGCAGGGACGTTGGGAAACTATTGGCCCCTGATTTTTTTTAAAATAAGCATGATTAAATTAATCTTGGGGTCTCACCAGATTAATGTATGTTGGAATTAATGAGCTTGCTAATGTGGGCAAGATAATATGACATAGGTTAAGGGAATTGAAGTATTGAAGTAGTATGAGTGTGTAAGGGTAAATTTGGCAAGTCTCATAAGTTTAGAAGCCACAAGGCTTTTAAATGAATGGCAAAATGGACATTGTGCAAATCATTAAGGGTATAAAAGGAGAAGATGAAGGGTGGGCTCGAGTTAAAGAAGCCAAAAATGTGATTAAAGAAAAGAGAGAAGAGAGAAGCATGTGAAAAGAGAAAAAAGAAGACAAAGAAGAGAGTTATGCTAGGTTTTGATTTTTCTTAGTCTTAAAGAGTCATTTTGAGGCTATGCAAAAAGGGGAAAAGGTTGAGGAAGATGAGAGCTTTCTTTTGAACTAAACATCTCATCATTTGGTGAAGGTTTAAGAAAATCAAAGGAGGCAAGAGGAGCAAGAGGAGAGGCACATTTGAGTAAGTTATAAGCAAGGAAATTCAAGGTGGGTTTCATTTTTATAATTAAGTAATAAGCCTTTAAAGTTTCTTTCAAGAAATGACAATAAAGGATTTCAACTACTTTATTCATTTATTGTTTCTGTAAATGTTGTAAGAATGTGCTACATGGCTGTATATGAATTGTGTTGATGGTTGATGAAAAAAAAACTTTGAAAAGGGATTTCTCTTTGAAAAGATGCATGTTTATAAAATCATGTTTTCAAGAATGATTTTCAAAATATCTCAAGTATATGAAAAGCAAGTTTTCAAGAAGTGCCATTTTGGCAACCAGTTTACCATGTTTATGAAATATGTGTTATGTGAGTTTGTGGTAGTCTCTCAAAAATGTCACGTGCACGTTGACCAAGTTATAGGCTTCTCCCGCCTATCTGCTAGTGGCACGAAGCTCCTTCATAGACTCCCCCAAATTTATGACTACACGGGACCATTATGTGGAAATGTGTAATGCATCATGTTTATGGATCTACCAAAACCATTTTGTTGTGCTTATGTGCTTATGTTATGTTAACAAGTTTAATGCATTCATGTTTTGTAACTTGTGGATGTTTGGCTGAAAGTCTAAGAAACATGTGCTTTACAAACTCATTGAAACTTTTCTATGACAAGTAAAATGTTCTCAAAAGTTTTGCTTATTCTTGTTATAAAATTGTTACCCACGGGCTTTAAGCTCACCTCCCATTCTCCTCCCATATCTAAGTGATGAGCAAGATATCGAGTAGTCAAGGGTCAAGGCATCACTCTAATTTTTTTAACTTTATATTTGAAACAAATTTTGTAAAGCAAGGCTTTAGTTACATTTTGAGCAACTCCTGATTCATGTATCTTCTGTATTTTTAGACCTTTAAGATATTACTGTTTTTGCGGCTTGAAATGCCCACTAAAACTTTATAAAACTCTTACCTTTTGATGAAAATGAAATATAATTGCATTGTGATCAAGCCTCCCTCTTAAGTTTGTACATTGCATTTTTTAGTTTTCATAAGGAAAAAGTTCGTGTTCGGACTTCAAGGGAAGGTCCAAATTAATCTAGGCTGTTTTAAGTAAGTGTGCCTTTTGGAAAGTTGTAGGTCTTTCCCTTAGCTTTCCTTCAATATATGGTATAGAATTTTTGGGTATTTGGGTTGAAAGTTATGGTTCTTAGAAGAGGTGATGTTTAGGAGTATAGAGTTGTATCATCTGTGATGACATCATTACATTTGTAAGGATGCATCGTCTGTAAAGATGTATCATCTGCAAAGACATATCATCTATGATGACTTCACATTGTCTGTGATGAAGTCATTACATTTGTAAGGATGTATCTTCTATAAAGATATATCGTCTGTAAAGATGTATCTTCTATAAAGACGTATTGCCTGTGATGATGTCACATTATCTGTGATGACATCATTACGTCTATAAGAATGTATCGTCTATAAAGATGCATCATCTGTAAAGATGTATCGTCTTTAAAGACATATCGTATGTGATGATGTCATATCATCTATGATGATGCCATATCTGTTAGCATAAGTCGACTTATGTACGTATTGTGAGTTTGTTAGAGTAGTGCCCTAAAGGTAATCCCTTGTACAAATTTGTGTACAATCTTTATGAATAAATAAAGAAAGGCATGTTTCATTTATTTGATGTTCTTTATGAATTGATTGTGATCTTTAATCAAATTAATGAAGCCCATGATATATGACATAGCATGAAGGAAATTATGATGTGATCATACTACTGGGATTCCTATCATGTGTAATTATGTCAGTATCTAAATTCTCCCTAGTCATAGGATTAATGAGACTGGACATCATTAATCCGGACAGACTAGCAT
>JANKYF010000009.1:657105-685783 GCA_029829435.1 Erythroxylum hondense
ACCCCTCTTCCTTCTTTTTGCCATAACTTTTTGCATAGACCTCCGATTAAGCTGATTTTTGAAGCGATGGATTTCTAAGAAAATTTTCTATCTTTCCACACCTGATTTATCAGTTTTTCTTTTAAATTGAAAATTTTGGCTTAAAACAAACTATGACGATCGGTTGACAAAGGTCTGAATATACTTTACTAATTTTTAAATATCTTGAGCTATAGGGCTCAGATCAAGGCGATTATTGTTTTAAATTAAACTAGAGACCTAAATATACAAGTTTTATGAAGGTGCCGAGCTGTAATTTTACCTCTAAGACTTTCAAACTCTGACATGAAGTTGGTAGAGTGTCAGTTTTGACTGTTTTCTTCAGATAGTATTTTGAGCATAACTTTTTCATTTCTAATCCGAATTGAGTGATTTCAGTGGCATTAGAATCGTTAGACCATGAGAAATAAATGTTCTTAAGAAGCTGATCTGAAATTCCTATTGCAATTCCCCCAATTTGTGGTTGGTATGTTGTCGATTTTGGGTCTTCTATGCTTGTGTGTTTCCGAATGTTGGGCCTCGGTGATGGGGTCTAATAGGCTCTATAGAGTTTCTCCTACTCGGTTCTTCACACAAGTAAGAACTTAATTCAAGTAGTAAACTCAACTTCAGAAGACATTAGCAATTAGGGCATGAGTATTTTGTGTTTCAACTGTTCAGACCTTGCTTTATTTTCGGAGGAGGGAGGAGACTCTCTTGGGGCTCAACTCTTCAGAGACGAACTAGTGAGGGAGATCTTGACTCAGGTAAATGTATTCAGCTCAGTATGATTCCATTCTTTATATCTGTGAATCTCTACAGAATAACTAACTACAAGTTAATGATAGGGATTTGGAGGGACAATGGTGATCCTTCACGCATGACGCGACCAAGGAAGAGGTAGATATGAGAAAGCCCTTTCCTTTACAACAAGTGAGTCTAGATTTACCCATACTTTAGTAGTTTTTAATGATTAGGTGAATGAATAATTTGCCAGATTCCAAGAATTTTTATACATGAGAAATCACTACTTTTCTATTTTGTTCTGAATTGTAACCCAGATTATATGAAACATTTGTTGAGTAGCATGAATTAGGAATAGTCAGCAAGGACTAAATTCTCCAAGTGAGAGCCATTCCTCGGCTACGATGCAAGTTCAACTGATTTATAATCAGTTGTTCCCTTATACTAGCAATAGTAAGTTCTATAAGAGATAATATAGAATTAGATTTATCTTTAAACCTTCTGCTATTTCTTTCATTCCAAACTACTTGAAAACATGTAGCAACTAAGAGCATTATAATAAACCTATTATATTTAGAAATATGCAGATGAGGTATCTCTAGTAGGATATTCGAGAGTCTACAATAGTTAAACCCAAGGGCACATAGACTAGAGATTTTAGCCCAAACCTCTTTAGAGAAGACACTCTCTAGTTTCACCCTCTAGGTTGTAAAGAATTCATATCTTAAAGGAGGATATGAATTTCAGCCTATCCAAAGTGTTGAGCCTGTTCAACATAGCTAGCCAAAGAAGAAAGCTAGCATTAGGTTTAAGAACCTTGTTCCAGATCGGGGGGTACCATCCTACTCTATTAGTTGTCCCATCCCTCAACTTTTTAGCTTCCTTTATAATAATTTCTGAAACAGGAATCCCATTCCATAAATAAATATCTCTCTCCTCGAGGCTTCTAAATTGTGGAATGAGCAAGAGTCTAATCTCATATGAAGATAGCATCCAATTTTCGTTTCTAATAATTTTATGGAGCTTAGTATTCTTAGGTAACGTATCCAATAGAGATCTTGCTAAATGATTATGAATTAAATCTCCTTACCTTGTCCAGTTGTCATACCATAAGGACATTCTTTCCCTTATCCCAATCTGATAAGTTATGCACTGCTAAACCTTTTCCCTCATTCTAAGAATTTGGTTAAAGAACCAAGAGTAACTGTCTTTGATTCTTAAAGCCCAAAGACTCCCACCTTTTAATATATAAAAGTGGATCCATTTAATCCACATAGATTTTTTTTCACTTAGGATTCTCCAAATCCTTTTGGTCATAATTAATCTGTTTTTCTTAGAGATGGACTCCAAGCCTAATCCTCCTTCCTCTCTCAGTTGATAGATTTTTCTTCCAACTAACTTTTTCTATTCCTTTCTCTTTCTTCCCTTTCCCCCATAGAAACTGCTTCATTAGTTTTTCTACTATTTTAATAAGCCCTTTGGAGAGATATAAGGAGGAACACCAGTAAGTTTGCATTGACATAATAACCGACTTCAGAAGTTGAAGTTTCCCTCTATAGGATAATGCTCTATTAGTCCATGAACCCAATCTTTTCTGAATTTTTTCAATTAATGGGATACATTCACAATAGCTAAGCCTCCTTGATGAGATAGGAATAACCAAATATAGAAGAGGAGGGTCTTTGATTTCCATACCCGTAGCTAGAGACAAGGCATTAGAAAGGTGAGAAGCATTTTTGGAGAGCATGAAATATATTTTGTGAAGATTGATACACAAACTCGACATCTCCTTAAAATTATTGAGAGTACTTATCAGAAGAGAGGCTAAGGGGACATTAGCCTTGCTTAGAAGAATGAGATCATTTGCAAAACATAAGCTAGTTAGAGAAAGTTTATTAATTTGGAATGGTATCTGAATCTGGAGTCCTTTAAAGTGTTATACTTCAGTAATTAAGTGAGTACCTCCATACAAATTAGGAAAGGATAAGGGGGCATAGATCTCCTTGCTGAAGTCCTTTTTTATCTTTAAACACCTTCGTGGGGCTCCCATTTATCAATATTCCGTAGGAAGCAGTAGTAATGCATTCTTGAATCCACTTTATGAACCTATAGGGAAAGTTCATGACCTCCATAGTTTGTAGCAGAAAGCTCCAATTCACAGTATTGAAAGCTTTATATAAATCCACTTTTGTAGTATAGTTTTGGGGGCTTTTGTTGTGATTATACCCTTTCAAAAATTCCTGCACTAGAAGAATATTTTCCCAATATCCTTGCTTCTCATAAAAGCTCCTTGAATCTCATTGGTGAGTAGGTATAGAACCTCCTTAAGCCTATTTTCCAAAATCTTAGCGATGATCTTATAAAGAAAATTTGTACAAGAGATAGGTCTAAATTCACTTCAGGTAGACAGGTTGGAGTTTTTAGGGACTAGACAAAGAAATGTCTTGTTTATCTCCTTAAGCAGTACACCTTTTAGGAAAAACTCATGCACGACCTCCTTAACTACCCCCCAAGCCACTCCAAGCTTTTGATAGAAAACCACATTCAAACCATTAGGACCTGGAGCCTTAGAGCCATTCATATCAAAAATTACCCTCTCTATTTCCTGATTTGTTACTGGCCTTGTTAACAAAGAAGCCTCATGTTCAGGAATTTTTGCTGAAACAAACTGCCTAAGATCAGATCCCAATCTTGGTGAGGAAACTTTTGAGCCTATAAGGTTTTTGTAAAAATTCATGGCTTCTTTAACAACACCATCTTGTCCAAATACAACCTCACTAGCTTCAGTTTTAAGGTAAGTGATTCTGTTAACATTCCTTCAAGCTAACTTTGAATTAAAAAAAACTTTGTGAATTTGTCCCCATCCTTTAACCAATTTATTCTAGCTCTCTACTTCAATAAAGAACATTGACTATCCACCAATTGTAAGTAGTTCTTAAGGGCTTCTTTTTTAGCTATAGCTAGATTATCATCTGTGGGATTAACTGCCAATGATTTCTGAATACTTGAAAGTTTATCTCTAGCTGTTTCTGTCTCCTTTAAGAAGTTCTGACCTCTCTTTGAGTTAAGTGTCTTCAATTCTTGTTTAATATCCTTGAGCTTTTGGATGCAGATGTACTATTTAGTCTCATAGAGCTCGTACTCCAAACCCTTCATTATTGCTTCTTCAAACCCCTCTATATTAACCATAAAGTTGTTAAACCTGAAAGGATGGTGGATTCAGCGAACAAGTTATCAATCTTAATAGGAGTATGATCGGAAATTCCAGGGTTTAGGAATTTAGCAGAGCTTCTTGAGAAAGTATTAAGCCATTCCATATTAATCATAACCCTATCCAACTTTTTCTTGATGTGCCAAATAGAGCTTTTTTGTTTGACCAAGTGAACTATGGCCTTCAAATTTTAGATCTGTAAATTCCACCTCCTGCATACAATGGAACATTTTAGAAGAATAGTTGAGTAGGTTATAATTTCCTTCCGTCTCTGATCTAAATAAAGTGGTGTTAAAGTCACCACTAACTAATCATAGAGCCTTAACCGAAGCCTTAATTCTTTGAAGAGAATTCTAGAGCTCAGTTCTTTGAAACACAGTGTTAAATTACAATCAAATGTAGCTAAAACACAAGAATTTTCCATTTTGAAGTAAAACTTAGTGTGAATAAGCCACCGACTTGTTTCTAGAACCTTCACTTCCAAGCAATCACCATCGTAAGCAATAATATTCCTTCCATAGGCATGACTTTCGTGGTTTGTAAGAAATTGACATTTGCTACCCAGACAACATAGTTTATTTATATTAACTTCTCTAATTTTAGTTTCCAAAAGATAAAAAACCAGAGGCTTTTCCTTTAGAATAAAATCTCTTATCGCATTAAGCTTGGAAGGGGTATTTATTCCATATACATTTCATACAATCAGAGTCATAGGAGATTACTTTTCCCTTTGGAGCCTTTCCTACTACTCCTGTTACTTTTCCAAGAGATAACCTGATCTAACTGCTCCTCTTGAGTACCTCCATTCTGTAGTTCAACCTTCGGTAGGCTTCATTCTATTAAACATCAAGAGCTCCTTCAGTTAGGTTAATTCCACTAGTTTCTAGTACATTCTTCCCCTTATTTATTTGTAACTTATTTAAGTCACTTGATGGATTCTAAAGAGCTCCTTCCTACTAACACATGATTTTTTTATACTTGTTCTTCCTCCTCACTCTTTGTTGTCTTTAGAAATATTCTTTTCCATTCCTATCACCTCCTAATAGTCTTCTCTAGTGAAGACCCTTCCCGTCAGTTTCCATTCTTTTCCTTAAGCTTTAAGAGACGATTTCCATTCTTTTCCTTAAGCTTTAAGAGACGATTTCCATTGGTATGTTACCATAACTTTATCCACTCTAAAAGAGTGTTCGATAGCCAACCTTAGGATATGGATGTTGTCTTTCATTTCCTTAGAAATGTCCATACTTATACATAGTCAAGCAAGTTCATCCCTTTTCCTTAACTCAGTGTTTCCATCCATATATATTGTTTTCCCCAAGTAACTAGCTAACATACTAAAACCCTTTTAGTCCAATATTCTAAAGGAATGTTATGAATATTCACCCATAGAGGAGTGTTCTTTGTTATGATTTTTTCTAATTCCATGCACAATTGCCAATTTTGAAGAAATAAAGGGAGTTGAGAGATGTGTCAATGGCCTTCTTCAATTACCTTTTGTGCTTCTGTTTTGGAAGAGAAGGTAAAGAATATGTTATCCTCCTCTGTTACCATTACCTCTATTAGACCTCTCCCTTTCTAGTTTCTCTGAGCTCATGCTTGTATCACAGGAAAAGCAAGTCTTTTATCCATAAAAAAATCAACAAGAGTAGCTTCCCATGTCTTATCTCCTGCCTGCAGAATGTCTAGACTAGGAGCTACCATTAGCTTACCTTCAATCTCCACAGGTGGACTGAAAACCAAGGAAGAATCAGAGTTATCTCCCACGACCTGTTTCCATGTCTTCTAAATCCTTTAGCAATGTCATTGATAGTTGGAATATAAATTTTTGGAGGGATGATAGTAGTTGAAGGAGGGATAGTTGTAAAAAGGGATAAGGAAGAGGGATGGGCTGTAGAAGATTGGGAAGGGGAGGAAGGTGTAGGATGAAGATTCGGGGAAGTGACTGTTTTGAAAGTAGAAAGTAATGATGGAAAATTAGTCTCCATTTGAAGCTTTGGAAACTAATTTTTTCTAATGGTTATTTTGTAGGTCATCAAAGAAAGAAAAAAGAGATGGAAAGAAATAGAGGGCTTGGGTATTCAAATGGAGGTTGGTAAGAAGGGCGCTAAAGGTTCAGATATAGGGTTAGGGTTGGTTGCAAGGAAAGGAAGTGAGAGAGAGTCTAATCAAGTTTTGTTTTACAGGGAATACACTGTCACCTAAGACAATGTTGGAAAAAGCGGCAAAGGATAGGAGAAGATGAAAGAAGAAGAAGAAATGGCTAAGGAGATGAAGCTAGAATATGGAAAACCTATATGATGATGATGCTCCATACACAATGCAAAAAGTTCAACATTATAGTAATAGATCCAAAATTGAATGATCAAAATAACATACTAAGATTGTCTATCCAAAACCTGATTCGATTAACTCAAACAACACAACGTTCTGAAAAGAAATTACAACATTAATAGGATTGAATCCCTTAACTGTGACTTGGCATCGATATCCCCGTTGAATTGATGTTGGAACTTAGCCTTCCATCTCCATCTGCAAGCTCCAACAATCAGCCTTTGCAGCTTCCATTGATGTTGAAAAATGAAGAGAGAATAGATGAAGAATAGTTGTTGTCCACTGTTGTCTTCGTTGTTCCTCCTTCTTCACTGTGAAAACCAATGAGATGGTGATAAATGGCTTCAATGGAGGTTTAGTTGTTGTCTCCTTGTCTAACTGCCACTCATTTTGTTACAAACAAAAAAGGATAAAATGCATCAGCTGTTATATTTCGTTTCTACCCATTAAAACTCTCTTCACAGCCTTCCCAATATGGCTTAACCAAAGAGAAGATAGGTGACCGACTGCTCCTCTTTTGTTTCCACTCACTCACGATTCTCCTTACTTTCCTTTCAGCTCACATTTTTCTCTTTTATTTCAGCCCACCGCTAACACCTTTCTTCCCTTTCTTTTACTTAAAAGCTAGGTTAAAATGAGAGTGGACATGTGTCCTTTAAAAACAAAAGAGGACAAAAATATTGGCATTGTCCTTCAGTTGCACTTTATTCTCCTCCAAGTGCAGCCCCAGTTCACGTTTCCTTTTATTTTATTCTCTCCAAAATGTAGCTAGGTTTGGAAAGGTATATGGGACAAATAGACAGGTGTAACATTGTTACAGCCATCCCACATTTTTGTTTCAACCCTCAACCATTCACGGTTTCAGCCATCACTCACACTTGTTTTCTTTATACCTTAAAGGCTAAGTTAAAAGTGAAATGGACAACTGACTTTCTCTCCACTACTCTTCACTCTCAGATCTCCTTTCTTTGTCCAGCCAAAGCTCGGTTATTCATGTTAGAAATGGAAAACAAATGGAAAGCTTGCATGATTCATGTGAATGAGTTGCTTTGTAACAATATTTAATCACGTTGCATGGCTATGAAATTTTCTAGATGGTAGTGAGCTATGTTGACACCATTTTCTTCATGTTCTTTTCATTTTCTTGTCTTCTTCTTGCTTTTAATTTTCTTTTTCTTCATGTGATGGAAATTGAGAAGATGACTTCAATGAACATGCTTCGGGTCACTTTAGCTCCTTTACTTATGAAATGTTCCTAAATCAAATATGAGCTAAAATGAGTATCCTAAGCATTTCTAAGGCATTAATCACTAAGTATAACATATCAAATGAATCAAAATTTAAACACATATTATTTATTATTTGAAGTTAATAAACTACTGTTTAGTTCTCTTTGGATTTGACCTGATTCCACGACTACCACAAGAAGTTAGAGAATCGGAATTAATTTTGAGGACTTCGATAATCTGATCAATCGTTGAAATGACAATTTAAAAGATGTTATTAAAGTGTTAGATCGTCAATCTTAAGAGCAGGGGATTGTTTTTTTTTTTGATAAATAAGTAATGTTATAAATCAGGAAAATAAAGGTTTATGTACATAACTAGAGATTGCCCAAAACCAAATCTCATATTGAGACCAAAACAAAACCAACCCAACCTGAACAAACTTGATGCAAATCTAAACTGAATACAAGCACATCAATGTATGACACAAGATCTACAACTATACAAGAACAAATACAAATTACTACCTAATTATGTCATCCCTCCAATAATGTATTGAGAGACAACCTTACCCGCTCCTATCGTATATACTCACTGCACTCTTGTAGCATCTCATCATCAATGATACCAATATAGCTTGATAGAATCTATTGACTTGATCTCCTTCACTGAAGTCAGCTTTTTCTTTGAAAAGTAAAGGTCCTTTACAGAATGCGCTGACCTATCCCCCTAATGCTTGCATCGAATCTATCCCTACACCAAACTTCGTAGATGTTATTTTTAAGGCTTTTTGAAAAAGTTTTCCTAGAGCCATCGACAGCACTCCCACACCCACTCATCCAAAATATTGAAATAAAACCCGAGGTTTATGAACACTATCCTGATGACTGGTTCACCATTGTTATAAATTTGCTAAGATGGAGATGATATTGTGAACTCCTCTTTACCTCAAATTTTCATAATCTGAAACCAACCTGCAAAACATTACATTAGAAACAAAGAAAACAAAACTCCACAATTACCTTCTCTCAATGTTTGTGCAGAGTTGTTTCATGATTGTTTTAATAATAGGTATTTTCATACTTGAAAACCATTTATCATAATGGGTAAAAATACATATTTGATATTTTTTTTAATGTTGTTGTGGTTTATTCTTTTTTAAAATAAGAAGTCGTAATATTACAAGAAACAAGTTTTTATTTATAACTTATACTAATTAGAACAAACTTAGATTGTCATCATTGTAAATCATTTATCATAGAATATATCCTTAAATATGAATGTTAAATGAGATTCCTTTAATTTCTAAGGATGATAGCAAACAAAAAATAGGAAAAAACAAATAGTACTATATAAAAATGATAAATTCAATACACTTAATAGTATTATATATATATATATACACATTATAAGTTAAAAAGTGATTATACATTAAAATTGGGAGCTAAAAGACTAATTACGATGCTTTTGCACTTTTACCATAATATTCTCAAGTTGAAGAAGCTGAAACAGATAAGTCATTGGAGTGTACCACTTGGCATTAGAATTGGTCGGCTTAAACCTGTATTTGGCTTTTAATTTTCTTTCTGTTAATTAGTACAACAACGAAGCATCCCTTGTGAGTACATTAAATAATCACGTACAAAATAATTTATCAAGTCATTCATTTGGTCTAAGAATAATGCTAACACACCTTTCAATTCGATAACATAGAAAGGAAAAAAGACATGACACACAAGATGGAATGTAGATTTATGTACTCCAATTTAATTATTAGGTTATGATCATCTGCTTGAACATCCTAGTGAAATCAAATCTAAACTTTACAGTAGAAGGTGGTGGGAGTGGAAGGAGAGCTTTCAAATCTTAGAGTAGCTGAGGCAGAGGATCAGCTCCGAGAGGAAAGGACTAAAAAAAGAAAAGGAAAAGCAGTAGCAGTAGCACTGCTTTTGACCCAAAAAGAATGATTCAACTGATTGATGATATAAACACGACACGTAATACATGATTCTCTGCAAACTAAACTATAAAGTTCCCGCCACATCACTAAAGCTAAAAAAACAGTTCTTTACTTAGTAGCAGAGCAATCACTTTAGTTATCCCACTTCACAATCCAAGCACCTCTCCTTGTTGTCTTCATCTTTTCTTTTCCACCCTCCTCCCCTCCTCCTCCACCTCCTTCTTTTCCTAGCTTTTTCGTGATACTAATATTATTGTTTTTACTGATAATGCCTTTCATTTCTCCTTCTATACCTATTCTTCTCCTCTATACTTCCATTTTCACTGCTTTTTCCCCACTACCCGCCGCATGGCCAGCTCCAGTGGCACCAAGGTCACTGACGGAGGACAGCCTCCTCTGCAGCGGTCTACGTCCCGGAAAATTACCAGAGGTTATACCAAGTTGGTCGACTTGCCTGACGACGACAGCGCCGCCATTGATAGCGAACTTGTTCCTTCTTCTTTAGCTGCCATTGCTCCTATTCTCCGTGTTGCCAATGAGATTGAGGAGGATAATGCTAGAGTCGCCTATCTTTGTAATCATTCTCTTCTTCTTCATCGAATTATTTCTGTTATTATTGCAATACTGATCATTTTCTTCACTTCACTAGGCCGTTTCCATGCCTTTGAGAAGGCTCATAAAATGGATCCTTCATCAAGTGGACGTGGTGTGCGTCAGTTCAAGACTTATCTCTTGCATAGGCTTGAGAAGGTTCGCCCTTCCCCTTCTTCTGCCCCATCAGTTTTTTATTATAATTTATTCTAATCTTGTTCTGTTGTAGGAAGAAGAAGAAACAAAACCCATGCTTGCAAGGAACGACCCCAAAGAAATTCAGTTGTATTATCAGAAATACTACGAGGAGAACATCAAAGATGGACAGTACACCAAAAAACCGTGAGCTTTTCTATCTTTTTTCTTGCTTTCCCTTCCTTCTCATCCTTGAAAAGTAGCTGTTGACATGCCTGAGTTAAACTACTCTCACCTGTGTGAACTTTTTAAGGGAGGAGATGGTCAAAATTCTTCAGATTGCATCCGTGTTGTACGACGTGTTGAAAACTGTAGTACAGCCTGCAAAAGTAGAAGATGAGGTTTGTGCTGTGTATTCACTGTCCAGGAAAGTAATTCAAATGCATGTTCCATATTAGTTTATTTAACTCGAGCCTTTTTTTAACTTTATGATTGCAGACTCAAAGATATGCCAATGACGTTGAGAAGAAACGAGAGCAATATGAACACTTCAACATTCTTCCGTTGTATGCTGCTGGGGCAAAACCACCAATCATGGAACTTCCTGAGGTTTAATATGCTCAGCATACGTGTTCTTTCTATAGATTGTGAAGACCTTAATAAAGGGACTTCGCCACAGCTTCAGTCATTTTCTTTTTCCTTTTTGACAATGTAGATCAAAGCAGCTCTTCGTGCTTTACGTGATGTGGATGATCTCCCAATGCCCAGAATTATTTTGAGACGTGATGTGCATGATGAATTGCCCAAGGAAAGGGTTAAACCCGTTAATGATGTGCTTGATTGGCTTTATTCTGTATTTGGGTTTCAGGTGAAATGCACCTTCATATCCATTTAATATACCAAATACACGATTGATTTTTTGCAGAACTTCAAATTTCAAGTTTTAAGCATCTTAAGGACTTTGGGCCCTAAAAATAATTTGTTATATTTATTTTTTGTACTAATTTCTTGGAAAACTACATAAAACTGTCAAACTTCATGAAGCCAGGTGAAGTATATCAACCAAACAAAACTCAATCAAGCTTTGGCATATGTCAATGCATCCGTATTTGAACTGTAATTACAATTTCTGTGGAAATCTTAGATATTATATGACTATTGTAAATACACTGCTAGAAGTAATTAAATGAATCATTCTTTCTGGACATCAAGGTAAGTATGCCCGGCCATGGTCAACATCAAACATGTGAGATGTGGAAGAAATAGAGCACAGCTCCTTTGCATTATTTGTTGCATCAGACAACTTTACAACTTAGGCACAATTGTAGATACTACTTTAGGAGGATGATGACTAAGGTCTAATTAGAAGTTTTCTGATTCTTTATCTGTATATTATATCCTTTTGATGAAACATAATTCACGCCACCTAATTAGATGATGTTTTGTTACATCTGCTGGAGTGAAGAAAGGAAATGTGGCAAATCAGAGGGAGCACCTGATATTGTTATTAGCTAATATTGATGGACGAAGAAGGAACGACGAAGACTATGATTCGGTAAATGATTAGAAAAATCTCTCCTGATCAATCTTTATCTCTTTAAATTTGATCTATAGGTTCCTGTATGTGCTGAAGATTAATTTGAAACTTCTTGCAGCTTAGAAATCGTACCATAGAGGAGTTGATGAATACGATTTTCAAGAATTACAAATCATGGTGTGACTATTTGCGTTGTGAAAGACATACAAGGTAGAACATTTTATTCATATACAGTGTTGGCTAGAATTATTCGGTCCTATCTCTGATTTGAGGTTCCTTGTTTCTGACATTTGCAGGATTCCTGCAAATTGTAACAAGCAACAATTACAGCTTATCTACATTGCACTCTATCTTCTTGTATGGGGAGAAGCTTCAAATATTCGTTTCATGCCAGAATGCATATGCTATATCTTCCATAATGTATGTTTTATGGTCCATCCTTATTGACATGCAAACTTTTTGAATCCTCTATTCATTCTGAAGATAGTGTCTCAGGAATATGCTTTATTGTTTCTGTGAATCTTGTTGCACAAAATCTCTTGATGGAAAGAAAATTGTAGACTTCAAACTTCCTTGTAGAGAAGGGAAAAGATAACCAAAGAAATTGATAATTTGAATTTGAAAAAAGGCTTGAACGAGTAGCTATTGGATTAGATACATCCATTTGAGAAATTGTAATCACCATTCTATATTTTGAATACCTTTGGTGATAACTATTTAACTGAATAAGGATTTCCATAACTGTTGTTGCAAAGTTCAGTGGCGAGAAGCACAATTCTTCCATTGCTATGACAAATTGTTGAAATCATACGACTAAATAATATCCATGAAAAGTGTTTCTTAACAAATCATAAGCACTGGAAACTTCTACTGAAAACTTACTAGTGCTAATCAGGGAACTTATAGTCCACATCAGCAGAAGTTAATTCTTGAAACTGTATGTTTATCTTTCCTGTTGGTTGCATTTTTTTATAAACTGACATGCTCTGTTATATCCTTGTTCCAATTGTTTATTTCGATATTCAAATCTAACAAGCTATGCTGATAATTATGGAGAACTTGCTTTTCTTTTTCTGAAAATGTTTGCCATTTCATATACAATTCCTGTGTCTTTGAGCACTTTAGTGATTGGATCATAGGTGATGCATTCTTAGTTTAGTGGTTTTGAATATCCTGCACCAAATTCTTGACCTGTTGAAATAATTTTCTTCTTATTTCCCTACTTATTAGATGGCAAATGAGGTTTATCGAATATTGTATGAAAATGTGCATCCTGTAACTGGAGAGACGTATGAAACAGCAGCACCAGATGATGAAGCATTTTTGAGGAATGTTATTACTCCAATTTACCAGGTTGTGCGGAAGGTAAGACTTATATGATCTACTTTTGGTTGACTTTTAATTTAGTTATAAATGCACACTTAAATTTTTTTTCCCATGAAAAAGGAAGCAAGGAGGAACAAGGGAGGCACAACAAGTCATGCAAGATGGAGAAATTATGACGATCTGAATGAGTACTTCTGGTTAGATATTTTGAGTAATAGCTTAAAATTGCCGGTTTATGAGAGAAACATATCAAAACTCTTCCTTCTTTTTAGGTCTAATAGATGTTTCCGGTTAGGGTGGCCGATGGATCTTAAGGCTGATTTTTTTGTTCAATTAGATGAAGGGATGGTAACAAATGAGGTTTTCATCTCTTTCTCTCTCTTTCCTCACCCATCTTCCCTGTCCTTCCCTTTTTCAAAATATTGTATTGGTCCACTTTTATGATTTTGAATCATCTACAATCATATTAAGCATCAGTTTCAATAGTCATGCCTTCCCATAAATTACAGATACAAACTAGTTTGTTTTCAAAGATCTAAAGTATGATTTCATGGCCCTAAAGATCCTGCAATGAGAATAAATTATATGCATATGTTGATTACAAGTACAATAGAGCTCTAAAAATAATGCTTATGTTCAATATTTTATCCATTTATAAGTATTTTTATGAGATACCTATTTTTGAATTCCATTTCTAGGTTAATAGTCTAAAGTCAATAGGAGTAGGATTCTAAGCCAGTCCTTGGTTCTTCTTTGTTGTAACTCTGGAAAATTGGTTGGTTTCTTGGAATTTTATTTGAATGGGAAAAAGAAATATTAGAAAAAGTTACTGTTGAGGCCAAAAACTTTGATAATTCTAATGTTTTAGTTACTGGAATCCATGTATTTGCATCATAACATGAACATTCTGAAACTTCTTTGGCATGAGAAACTGAAAGTGTATGCTGTACCTAGACTGCAATAGTTGAAAACGTGTAAGTTGAAGTTTGCAAATTTCTTTTTTTTCAGAGATCAAATCAAGGAGCTATTGGAAAGAGAAAGCCCAAGACTAATTTTGTTGAAGTTCGCACCTTTGCACACCTCTATAGAAGTTTTGATCGCATGTGGATATTGTTTATATTGGCTTTCCAGGTGGCCTTAATATTTGTGGATTTTGGTTACAGAATAGAGTCCCCACAAGAAACCTACTGATTTTGCTCGTTCTCAGGCCATGGTAATTGTTGCCTGGAGTCCTTCTGGTTCCATAGCAGCTATTTTTGATGCTGATGTCTTCAGAAGCGTTTTGAGCATCTTTATCACTTCTGCTTTTCTCAATCTTCTGCAAGGTACCACATAATCTTTATTATTTTCTGTTATGCCATTAGATAAAGGGGTGTGGAAATGGAAAACTTTTTTCTTTTTCCTTTCTTTGAATAGTTAGAAGCTCCTTAAGATCGTAAAATTGGAGAAAAAAAATTGTCTGATGGAATAGGAAATTTGCATAATGGGTTATTAATTTATAAGCTTGCCAGCCATTCATTTACTGTAAAACAAAGAGAATGGGTTGAATGAGTTTAATTCGCATTTTTGGATTTCATCCGATCTAGTTATAATGTTGTAGCAGATATTATTAATAACTATATGTGGGTTATATGAAAACAAGTCTGAACACAAACAAAAATTCTTCTCTTTATTCTCCATATGTTGAATACACTAATATATACAAAGTCATTTTTCCTATTTTAGGAAGCAAACTAATTCCTACACATCAGTCATTGATTATGAAAATTACAGTCAACCTAAATAGATGAAAGATTACAATCAGCCTAAATTAGTAAATCAGAATCCTAGCTATAAATGTTTTCCATTCCCAGGTTGCTAGTAATGTTCTGGAAAGTTAAATTGTCCAGTCCTTTTGTGAGCAAGTTTGCCATTTGACCATTTGTAGGAACATAAGGTGTACAGATCAGCACTTTCAATCTTTTCCTTGATGAAGTGTTTGTCTATCTCATCATGTGTGTTCTGTCATGTTGAACTGGATTGTGTGCAATGCTTATAACTGATTTGTTGTCGCAATACAACTTCATAGGTCCAATGCCATTTAACTTGCAAGTCTTCTAAAATTTTCTTTATCCATAAGAGTTCACAAATTCCTTGAGCCATTGAATGAAATTCAGATTCTGCACTTGATCTAGATACTACTGCTTGTTTTTTGCTTCTCCAAGTCGTCCAATCAACATACTACAGCCAGTTGTTGAGCGTCAATCTAATAGCGAACCAGCGTAGTCCGCATTAGTTTAGGCTTCTATAGTTAATTTTGCTCCTCTTCTAAACATGATTTCTTTTCCGAAATCAGCTTTCAAGTATCGAATTACTTTATAGGCAGTTTGTAAATGAACTTTCTTAGGATTATGCATGAATCGACTTATCACACTCACAGCATATGCAATGTCAGGACATGTATGAGACAAGTATGTTAGTTTTCCAACAGCTTTTGATACCTTCCTTTATCAACCGCCTCATCATCTCTTGCTTCACTCAATCGATGATTCTTTTCGATTGGTGTAGCAATGGACTTACATCCCATCATTCCTGTCTCTTGTAGAAAATCTAAAAAATATTTTTGTTGGGAAATAAATATGCCTTTAGGCTGAGCCACTTCAATTCCTAGAAAATATTTGAGTTTCCCAAGCTCTTTAATTTCAAATTCTTTCACAAGTTTAGCCTTAAACTTTAGAATTTCCTTGCCATCATCACCCATCAACATGATATGATCAACATATACTATCAAGACTATAAGTTTTCCTACTGCCGAGTGTCTTAACAAGGGAGTATGATCCCCTTGGCTTTGTTTGTAGCCAATACCAAGCATTACTTTTGCAAACTTTCCAATCCAAGCCCATGGTGATTGCTTAAGCCCTTAAAATGCTTTCCTCAACCTGCACACATCTTTAAAATATTTCTCAAAACCCGGTGGAGGGTCTATATATACTTATTCTTCAAGATCATCGTGAAAAAAAAGCATTTTTGACATCAAGTTGCTACAAAGAACAATTGAAATTAGCAGCTAAAGATAAAAGAACGCGGATTGTGTTCCTCTTAACTACTGGAGCAAAAGTCTCCTGATAGTCTACTAACCTAGCCTTGTACCTGTAAGGATCCATCTGCTTTAAACTTAATTGCATACACCCACTTACATCCTATTAATTTCTTGTCTTTTGGATGGTCACCAATTTCCCATGTATTATTTTTATTGAGTGCACTCATTTCTTCATTCATGTGAGTTTCCAATTCTCATCTCTAAGTGCTTCATTGAAGTTTTGGGGATTAGGAATTGTATCTAAATTAGTGAGAAAACAACGGTGTTTATGTGAAATTTTATTCAAAGAAACAAAGTGAGAAATAGGATATTGGGTGCAATTTTTAATTCATTTCCTAACAACTATAGGAACATGTAAATCATCAATCAATGGAGAGGGTAATTCTGACTATTCTTGATTTTGGAGTCAAGTCTTGAACTTGCAATTGAGTGGAATTGGGTCCTTGAGTAGACTAAGATAGGTTTTTTCGCTGTTGGTTGTATAATTTGGGTTGATTCTGATGTGTTAAGAGGCTATTCATGTGGTTGATCAAGCGGCAGTGTAGGTGGTGAGTTTGAATTTTTAGGTTGAACAGTTTCAGGTTGACCAATAACCTGTAAATCAGGGAAATATAGCTCATGTTCTTTATCTTCACTCACACTCCCACCCTGAAGATGAGAATCTGAATAGAAAGGTTGTTTCTCAACAAAAGTAACATTCATTGAAATGAAAATTTTATGAAAAGTAGGATGATAGCACTTGTTGTGGAAGAGTAACCAACAAAGATGCATTTTAATGCTCTTGGATTGAGTTTTCTTCGGTTAATGTCATGAATATGAACAAAAACTGCACAACCAATGACTTTTGGGGGCAATTTGGAATCTATTTGTGAATTTGGGTAATAATCATGTAATAGAATAATAGGACTCTTGAAACCAAGAACTTTAGAGGGCATCCTACTTATCAAACGGGCTGCAGTAAGGACAGATTCCCCCCCATAAGATTTGGGAACATTATTTTGAAATAACAATGTTCGTGTAATTTCTAAGAGTTGTCTATTTTTCCTCTCGGCTACCCCATTCTATTGTAGTGTGTTAACACAAGATGAATAATGAAAAATTCCTTCTTTTTGAAGGAAAGATGACAGATTTTGATTGAAGTAATCTCTTGCATTATCATTCTGTGAGTTTTTGATTCTCGCAGCCCTACATTTTCTGTGAACCAAAGAGAATGAGTTGAATGAGTTTAATTTGCATATTTGGATTTCATCCAATCTAGTTGTAAGAGGGATGTTGTAGCAGAAATTATTAATAACTATATGTGGGTTATATGATAAAAATACTACTTATTTTCAATAAATGATACATTATGGGTGACCTTTTTTGGTTGTTTCTCATGGTTCCTATCTCTCATGCAGCTGCTCTGGACATAATTCTCAGTTTTAATGCCTGGGGGAGCTTAAAAGCTACACAAATAATACGTTATCTTCTGAAGTTTGCAGTGGCAGCTATGTGGGCTGTGGTGTTGCCAATTGGTTACTCCACTTCAGTGGAGAACCCAACTGGGCTGGTCAAGTTCTTCAGTAGTTGGGCGAGAGATTGGCAGAGTCAATCATTTTATAATTATGCTGTCGCAATATATTTGATACCTAACGTATTGGCTGCAATTATGTTTGTGGTTCCGCCTTTACGAAGAAGCATGGAGCGTTCAAACTGGCGGATCATTACCCTCATTATGTGGTGGGCCCAGGCAAGAATGTCTTTATGAAATGGGTGAATGTGTTTATGTTTGTGTGCAGTTCTCCTTTTTTCTTTCTCTTTTTTTGGGTTTGTTCCTTTTTATTGGGGGAGGTGGAGGGCAAGGGTGAAGGATACTTGTATTTAATTGTACATCTATGTGCCCTTGTTTTTGTGAATGTTGTTGGCAGTTTTACCTACCCAAACATTACAAACTTGGTTGTGTTTCTTCTGCAGCCAAAACTCTATGTTGGAAGAGGGATGCATGAAGACATATTCTCTCTTTTGAAGTAAGGGAAGCAACTTTTATTTATTTCTATTTTTCTTGTTTTATGGAAATAATCACTGCAGCGCTGTTGACAACTAATGGAATTGGATTTTCCTATCAGGTATACACTTTTCTGGCTCATGCTGCTGATTAGCAAGCTAGCATTTAGCTACTATGTGGAGGTATTTTTCTCTTCAAATATCTTCAAACAATAGCTTTACTAATCCAGACATGGAAAATTTCTGTTTAATTTTCTTACAAATTTGTGCTAATTTTTCTCATCAAATTTGCATACTACTGACATTGTTTAGTCAAATTCATGAAGTCCCTATGCACTGACAAGGGAGTTGTATAATTGAAATAGCTTTTCCAGTTGCATATTATTTTGTCACTGTTAAATTTGTCAGCAGTTCATATTTTGGGCATTCAAACATTCATAGGCATTGTCATCTGAGTGGAATTTTGAATTTTCAGGAACATGAGAAAGGCTTTTTGAACAGGTCATGAAAAAGGCTTTTTGAATAGGTTAACTAGGTAGGAGCTTTGCTGTAGTGGAATTTTTTGACGCTGGAAGTTTATGAAGTTATACTAATTGGTAGAATGTTTTCCTTTGGATAGCAAGTTGATATCATATACGAGTTTTATTAGTAGGAAGCATTATACAATACTCCTTGCCTTTTGGTTGTTACTGAAAGATCTATACGAGCATTTTCTAAACTTTATAATTATGTTAGTCATAGTGCACACAATCTAGTAGTACTCACCTTTATGGCCTACAGAAACTATCTGCCTGTTTTATAAGAGGATGCTGAAACCTGTGTAACATTAAATATAATTCAAGTTTTCTGGATCTACAACTGTATCAGAAGCTGATAATCTTACTCTGTAGAGACTGAAAAACTTCTCAGAATCTTTTTTCACATGTACTGAAGTATTTCTACACCTGCATTCAACTTAGCACAATGATAATGTTTTTTTTTTATAATTTGCTCTTACCAAGATATCAATTAATGCAAGTAGCAAAAGAAGAAATAATAGTATCGGTAGCAGACTTATCAAACTTGTGAGTCCCCATCTTGATAGATCTTTTCCATAAGTTCATTTACAATTGTATATGTGAATCTTGAAGAAAAGGCGATATTTTTTTTTCATTTGAAAAATTGATATCTTAATAATGCTTGCTAGTAATTTTTTTAAATGACCTGCCAATTTATCTGTTGCTACGTAATGTTTGACAAATTCCTTTAATAGATACTGCCTCTAGTTGAACCAACAAAGTTGATCATGGATATGCACATTGGTAACTATCAATGGCATGAGTTCTTTCCAAATGGTAACCTTCTCCTCTCTTCTGTGGCTATTTGTACTTTCTTTAGTCATGCAGCTAAAATGATTGCTTGTAGTAACTATGGTTCTAAAATGCTCCAGTGACCCATAATATTGGTGTCGTTATTGCAATATGGGCTCCAATTGTCCTAGTAAGTGAATTCCTCTAAAAGATTTAATTATATAAACTTATATCATGCAAGACATGATGAATCTTTACAACCTACACCTGATTGTATATTAGGTTTATTTCATGGATGGACAAATATGGTACTCCATATACTCCACACTTTTTGGTGGAATTATTGGAGCCTTCAGCCATTTGGGGGAGGTTAGTAACGTCAATTTTGTGTTAGAGAGATATGTCAACACTTATATGATGTGCATTAAGCCTGGAAAACCAGAAAATATTTGATTGTACTGAGGCGTTAGTCATAACTGAAGCTTTGTTTTGAAAGTAAAATGTGGTTTTTGTGATCTAATATTTGTCATTTCTGTAGATACGAACACTTGGAATGTTACGGTCAAGGTTTGAAAATGTCCCTTCAGCTTTTTCTCGCTTCCTTGTACCATCATCAGATGATGTTTCCAAAAGGATGAACATGGTATTAACAATTCTAACAGAGTTAGCAATTTGCATAGTTTTTTTTAATTTCCTGGAATTTTAGGGCATTCAAAATTTAGACTACTATGGAAAAATGTGATGCATTCATGATATATGTGGTTCTTTTCTGATTTAGTGATTGGCGTCATATGGAAATTAATTAGAAGTTATTTTTATCCTTTTGAAACACAATGCTTCTGGATGACAGGATGATGAGTCAATTGAAAGAAAAAACATTACAAGTTTTTCAATTGTGTGGAATGAGTTCATACTTTCTATGAGAATGGAGGATCTCATCAGCAATCAGTTAAGCATCTTTTTTGGCCAAAATTTCATCAGTCTTGTCTAATGAATTAGTCCAGAGCATTAACTCAAAAAGTTAATTGTTTTTCAGCGAAAGAGACCTGCTTCTTGTACCATCTTTTTCAGGTGGTGTCACAGTCATCCAATGGCCTCCTTTTTTGCTTGCTAGCAAGGTATAAGCTTTTATTTATTGTTTTTGTAAACTATAATGCTTGACACAGAATCTTTTCCAACTTATATTTTGCCTTTGCTTGAGAGAAAATCTTGTCGAGCTTATTTTCTGGCTTTGATTGACCTCTTTAGATTCCTATAGCATTGGACATGGCAAAAGATTTTAGGGGGAAGGAAGATGCTGATTTGTTTAAGAAGATGGATGAGTACATGCATTCAGCAGTAATCGAGTGTTATCAAACATTGAGAGATATCATATATGGCCTTCTGGAGAATGATCTTGATAGGACGTAAGAAGCATTCGTCTTACAAGCTATAAGATTTTATCAATTCTAGATGAATAGAAGAGCTTTCAAAGTTTTGTGAATCATCATGAAAGACCTTTTACTCATGCTGTCTTCCTGTTCCTTCGCTTCTGGACAGAATCGTCAGGATGATCTGTTATGAAATAGACATTAGCATTCAGCAACATAGATTTTTAAATGAATTTCGGATGAGTGGCTTGCCTTCACTCAGTGAGAAGTTGGAGAAGTTTCTAAAAATATTGGTAGTGTACTTTTGTTCTTCCTTGTTATATGCATGTTTTCAAGCTTACTAATTACCTGTCTCAACATATCTCATTTGAGGGCTTACACTACTCTGTTGGCAGCTAGGTGATAATGAAGACATTGACACGTACAAGGCTCAGATAATCAATGTTCTCCAGGATATTATAGAAATTATTGTACAGGATGTTATGGTTCATGGCCATGAGTAAGTAAAATTTTGAACTGCTGGATGTGATATATATGATCCTTTCTGCAATAGCATGAGCTGCAGTTTATGATTGCTTTGGTTTCTTGCTTCCACAGAATCCTTGAGAGAACTCACTCTAGCAGTGTAGATAGCAAGAAAGAACAAAGGTTTGGACAAATAAATATTCGCCTCACTGGAAACAAATCCTGGAGAGAGAAGGTATCATTGATAGCATATAATTGCTGAAACGCAGGATTCATTTTTCTGACCATTTATCTAATGTTATTCGTTATAGGTTGTGAGACTGCAACTGCTTTTGATCACCAAGGAATCTGCTATTAATGTACCCTCCAACTTGGATGCTCGTCGCCGTATCACTTTTTTTGCAAATTCTTTGTTCATGAACATGCCACCTGCTCCAAGAGTTCGGGATATGCTCTCTTTTAGGTCTGCGATTTTATCAATCTTTTAATAAGGAAGATTAAGTTTGCTAAGTGGAAAGAGGAAAACTTTCCATACTTTTAATCATGGCAATGTGCAGACTCATTATTCTCATGTTTTATCATTTTTCTTAATTTAGTCAAAAGTAAAAAAATTGCATTTTGTTGTCTAAAACTTTTATGCAGGAGGAACCCTATTCTTTTTTCATCAACTTTAGAGTTGGACATTCATTTCTATGATTGCATATGCATGTTGATTAACTTGCATTTGCATTGTTAACAAAACCATTCTTGCTATTGGATGTTATACTATGTTTGAGCACATAATATTGCATGCTAACTCCTACCTACTGGCTGAAGGTGCAGATAAAAAATGGATCTGGCATACCTCATGCCAAAACTTCATCTTTTACTAGAAAGGGGGTAGCACAATTTGAGCTTGATGCCTTTGGTCATAAAGGTTTTAATAACTTGTAAATAAACTGTTTCACGAGTGTGGACTACTGATTGTGGTCTCTAAACTCGAGCACATGCATCTATTTATGTATCTTGGGCCTGTGTACTTCCACCTAGGTTTTTCATTTAACGGACATTAGAAAGAACCTTAGTTTCAACTTCTTAGATTCTTACATTAATGAATGTTTTAATATTATTGTCAGTGTCTTGACTCCTTACTACAAAGAAGATGTTCTTTATTCTGATGAGGAGCTTAACAAAGAAAATGAAGATGGTATATCAATATTGTTCTATTTAAAGACAATTTATCGTGGTGAGTTCTGATTCCACCCACATATTCTTGTTCTTCCAACAATTTTAAATTCAGCTAACTTTAGTGATGGCATATTAGATGAGTGGAAAAACTTTGAAGAGCGCATAAATGATCCTAAACTGAAATACAACCCAAAAGAAAAGATGGAATTTACCCGTCAATGGGTATCATACAGAGGGCAGACACTAGCTAGAACAGGTTTGAATTCTGTTCTGTTGCAGGCGACACTACAGCTTCAGTTTTAAGCAGTCTCATCTAACAATGATGTTGTTTCCAGTGAGAGGGATGATGTACTACAGGCAGGCTGTTGAACTTCAGTGCGCTCTTGACTTTGCAGGAGAAAATGGTCAGTGATTTAAGTTAGACGTTGCAATACTACTGTAAACCTAACAGATTCATAATATGATTGTATTTGTTCTTGTTCACTGCTGGATGTTTCCTTTGCAGATATTTTTGGTGACTTCCACAACATGGAATTGAATGAGGGCCGTCAGAAGGATTCTTATGAAAAACGTGCACAAGCCCTGGCAGATCTTAAGTTCACTTATGTTGTTTCATGTCAGGTGTATGGAAATCAGAAAAAATCCAGCGACCTTCGAGATAGGGGTTGTTATATAAACATTTTAAATCTCATGTTGACGTAAGTTGAATAGGTTTGCAATCTTTTGTACATCTCATCTTAAAGGTTAGATGATTTCATTGGTGTCGAATCTTTTCTTATGTATATTGTGTACAGATATCCATCTCTACGTGTTGCATACATAGATGAAAGAGAGGAGACTGTGAATGGAAAATTGCAAAAGTTCTATTACTCTGTTCTTGTCAAAGGAGGGGATAAGCTGGATGAGGTATAGGAATGTAGCTCCTAGTTTAATGTGGATTTTGTTCTTATGGATGCTTTTTAAAATTTAATTTGCTTTACTTGGTTACATTTGGCTCATATATCTGTCTGAGTTGCTTTTTCCTTCTGAATGTCAGATTGCAACCTGTTTTTTGAAATCAAATATACTATTAACGTTATTAGCAATGCCATTGGTTTCTTTGTCTAATTATGAGAAGTTCCTGCCCATTCAAAATTCCATTTTCATCACGTTTCTTTCAATTGCCTAGTTTAGACACTGCTCATGCCTGAAAAATAAGATGGACCTTCTAAATTGTCCAATGAAAATAGTGAAATCATAGACTGTTGGTGCCGATTTTATTGGATTTTCTATCATGAAATCTTAATGCAATCTCTTATATGTTGGCTCCTCTTTCGTTGTTAGGAAATCTATCGGATCAAGCTTCCAGGTCCTCTGAGTGACATTGGAGAAGGGAAACCTGAAAACCAAAACCATGCCATCATTTTTACTCGTGGGGAGGCCCTGCAGACTATAGACATGAATCAGGTGCCTTTCTTTCCTGCCTCTTTATTTAGAGTTCAAAAGCACCAATTTTAACTGTTCATTGTCTTGCTTTAGGATAATTACTTTGAAGAAGCTTTCAAAATGAGAAACGTGTTAGAGGAATTCATCAAATCACGACGTGCACAGCGGAGACCTACGATTCTGGGGCTGAGGGAGCATATATTTACTGGAAGGTTAGATTTTACTCTATTCTACAACACAACTTGAATCTTGTATTTATGCTCAAACAATCGTGTGAGTAGATGTGAATTGTTGGCAATTCCAAATGTAAGCATGCTCACTTCTTCCATTCTTGCAGTGTTTCATCACTTGCTTGGTTCATGTCCAACCAGGAGACCAGCTTTGTAACTATTGGGCAAAGAGTTTTGGCCAATCCTTTGAGGTGAGTAAATTTTTATCCAGATCAATGGAATGCTTACATCCATTCTGTCTGAAAGAAAATACAAGATGCTAATGTAGCATATATAAGTACAATCCTCTCGGATTTTTATGTTTATGTGACCTTTAACTAGGTTACCCTATATTTTCACTCACCATGGATGAACAAATTCCCAAATTCTTATACTTTAATGGTCATTTATTGTTCATTGAACCCACAATAAAACTATTAGTAATCTGTAGTTGCTTGTCTATAGCATCATGCATGTCACTACAACTGCTTCTGCTACTGCTGCTACTATTACTGTTACTACTATTATGTAATCTATGTAACATGCTGTACTTGTGTTTACAGGGTAAGGTTCCACTATGGTCATCCTGATATTTTTGATAGAATTTTCCATATAACACGGGGCGGCATAAGCAAAGCCTCAAAAATAATAAACCTCAGCGAAGACATATTCTCAGGTAAATTTCAGTTAGTATGATGGGTGCTTAGCTATTGGTATTTATGATGCTGAACATGCCAAATTTTTCAGGATTCAATTCAACTCTGCGAGGGGGATATGTAACACATCATGAATATATTCAAGTGGGCAAGGGGCGTGATGTGGGCATGAATCAGATATCTTCTTTTGAGGCTAAGGTTGCAAATGGTAATGGAGAACAGACGCTTAGTCGTGATGTTTACAGACTTGGGCGTCGATTTGACTTTTATAGAATGCTATCCTTCTATTTTACAACAGTTGGTTTCTACTTCAGCAGTATGGTAAGTCAAACATCTCTTTACTTGGATCCTTTTGGAGCAGTAAAATGTCCTTGCACATGGAAGCAGTGCTGATATCTTTGTTAAGCTAGAAAGTATGATTATCCATGCTTTGTGATAGGTTGGACGTAAAATCATTTTCTTCTAAGAATGATGATATAATCTCTGGTCAATTTGAAAAACGAGATAAGGTTAGTATTGGTCAAAATCAATACTGGCATTCTTATTGTGAAAGAAAGAAGGTTCAAATGTAGGACAAGTCTACTTTGAATTATTTAATTTTGCAGTTCTGTAGTCCCAAAACATCTTAACATTAGTCATAAGCTTGTTTTCGCTTTCCTTTGAAGTACCCATCTTATACAATAACCTTACAATTTAAAAGGGCGGAGGGAAACGGCAGACCGTATTCTTATGGATAACACATTTATCAAGCTTAGTAGCTGCTCTTTGAGAGGATGAATGTTATTGTGTCCGTACTTGACTCATATTACTTCGCTTCACAAGCTGGTTATATATATTGTTGAGATTGGTACAAGGTAAATCTACGTCAGAGAACAGCCTACATTGTGGTCATTATAAGGGATCATGTTTATCTACTACCCTGTGCTAACCACTGCATCTTTGTTATTGAGCTATGTCTCTCCTACTATTAGTGAATTTCTTAAGGAGATCTGATTGTTTTTTTTAAACTCGTTCTCAAATTTATGTCAATTTTCTTTGAAAAGCATCGACTGTCGATTATTGGCTGCTAAGCACCAAAACAAATAATATGTTTTGAGTTTGTTGTTTTAGATGTTCTTGTAATATATCATGCATTCTCCCTTGGTGTTGCTTCAATTTGTTAAAAGAGATGGAAACATGACTGTGGACTCATTAGATCTTCCTACCATCACAGGTTACCGTGCTTATAGTGTATGTTTTCTTGTATGGACGCTTGTACATGGTAATGAGTGGATTGGAGAGTGAGATTATAGCAAGCCCAACCATACGTCAAAGCAAGGCACTCGAAGAGGCCTTAGCTACTCAGTCAGTTTTTCAGCTGGGCTTGTTGCTAGTGCTGCCTATGGTTATGGAAATTGGCTTGGAAAAAGGTTTCCGCTCAGCTCTGGGTGATTTTGTTATCATGCAACTGCAACTGGCCTCTGTATTCTTTACATTCCTGCTTGGAACCAAAGCACATTACTATGGAAGAACAATTTTGCATGGTGGTTCCAAATATCGAGCTACTGGGCGTGGTTTTGTTGTTTTTCATGCAAAGTTTGCTGAAAACTACAGGTTCTACTCTCGAAGTCATTTTGTGAAGGGATTAGAACTGGTTATACTCTTAGTCCTGTATGAAGTATATTCGGAATCATATCGCAGTTCGAATCTTTACTGGTTTATCACGTTCTCCATGTGGTTCCTTGTTGGGTCCTGGCTGTTTGCACCTTTTGTGTTCAATCCATCTGGTTTTGACTGGCAAAAAACAGTGGATGATTGGACTGATTGGAAGAGGTGGATGGGAAATCGTGGTGGCATTGGAATCCCACCTGATAAAAGCTGGGAATCCTGGTGGGATGGAGAACAAGAACATTTGAAACACACAAATATTAGGGGAAGGATCCTCGAGATTATCCTTGCATGTCGTTTCTTTATCTACCAATATGGGATTGTCTACCACCTTGACATAGCTCATCACAGCAAAAGTGTACTGGTACGTATACTTTATAGTTGAATAGTATCTTTTCACTTGTTCTACCATAACATTGTTAGGCTTGCAACTCAGTTGATGAACTTTCTGCTATTCATTTGAACTCTTGTCCAGGTGTATGGACTATCCTGGGTGGTTATGATAACTGCTCTTCTAGTCCTAAAGGTACAACAAATTACCACAAGTTCAGAAGTAATTTGTATTTCTGATGGAGTATCATTGACCTTTTTGTCTTACATCAGTTGTATTAAAAGAAATTGGATTGTTTTCCCGTTTCATTTCTGCTTTACCACTCCTGTTTTCTTTTCTTGGGGCACTATTAACCTTTTCTTTTACTTGTTTGGGGCTCCTATGTTTCTATCAGATGGTATCAATGGGGAGACGAAGATTTGGCACAGATTTCCAGCTGATGTTCAGAATACTGAAGGCACTTTTATTCCTTGGCTTCATGTCAGTCATGACTGTTTTGTTTGTTGTATGCAACCTCACGATTACGGATGTATTTGCTTCCGCCCTTGCCTTCATGCCTACTGGGTGGGCCCTTCTTCTTGTAAGTTCCTACTCTTTTCTTCTGTTAGTGGCAACATTTAGTTAGCTAATACTTCAACAGGGATATCGTGTTCATCCTCTCTGTTTTGAAAAAACCTTTTAATTACTACATCAACAGCATGAACTCAGCTTACCATATGAGACATGGAAATGTTTCTAACAACCGTCTAAAAGAAATGTTAGTGTTATATAGTGATTTGTTCTTAGAACTACCACATGAACTTTCTATATGATAACATATGATCCTAACGATGTCAACAAACATAGCCACCTAGTCGAACCTTGATTTCGCAAAATGAAAATTTTCTGACCTTCATTGGTAGGTGAATCATCAGGTACACAACCTCATGGCCTGTGTTTGTGTCCATGAATGGATCTATGAACTTGAGAAGTTTGAAGTATAAAATATGGAATGACTCTTTGTATGTATTCGGATCATTGATGTCCCGTCTAGCGTCAAGCTTCTTGATCTCATCTTCAATCCATAAATGATCTCCTTGAGAAAGTTAATTCTATTCTTTCTTTGATGTGATTGTTTTCTTTTTATTTCCTCTGCTTTCCTGCAAAATGCCACCATACCGTCAGTTCCCTAACTGAGTTATAAAACCAGACACAGAGCGTTTTGTTGGAATATAAACTGAAAACATTGTAGCAAGTGAGCTGCTTTCACTAACGGAAATATCTCTTTCTAGATTGGGCAAGCATGCAGGCCAATGTTTAAAGGTGTAGGATTATGGGATTCGATTAAGGAGCTAGCAAGAGCATACGAGTACATTATGGGGCTATTACTGTTCTCACCAATAGCCATTTTGTCATGGTTTCCGTTCATATCAGAGTTCCAAACTCGCCTGCTCTTCAATCAAGCATTTAGTAGGGGGCTTCAAATTTCTATGATTCTTGCTGGAAAGAAAGATGGAGGTGATGCAGGAAGAAAAGATTCGGCTGATTCTGGAAAGAAATAAAAACAATAATTATTTTTATAACTCACACTCATTAGTCATTTGTTAGTTTATAATTTATTAAGATTATGGTAGAGAATAGGATCCTACGTTGATATCCATAATCCCATCACGCTGCTTGCTATTCGAACCTTCAGTTGACGTAGTTCCTTTGTTGTTTTAAATGGATTTTCGATCTATCCTTACCCTTGGAGATGCATCTGATATATCAAATACTACAATTCTTTTAGCTTAATGTAAACATCATTTTAAATGGTAAGTAATTCATTATAGATACTAAATCAATAGTATATCACACTAGTTTGCTTTTCACCATTCGTATATATGATATCCATTTATCTAAGTAAATTTTGTATAATAAGTGATTTTGTTAAAACATTTAATTTATTTTTGTTGGCAGATATGGATAAGTCTTTTAGTTTATTCAATAAAATAAAGGG
>JANKYF010000009.1:775724-787588 GCA_029829435.1 Erythroxylum hondense
AGAAGTTCTTATTCTCTTTCCCTAATTTCTATTATACTACTTTATTACAGTCAATTGTAGTTGCCTCCTATATTTCTTCAATTTGCCCCTTCTCCTTTCGCATTCCTATTCCCTCCTTCACATCTTCTACTTTAGTTGAGTTTCACTTACGTTCTACTCAAGGAGTCATTTTATGTAGCATATCTTTTTTTGACCTTGTAGTTGGACCAATATGTCATCTCCTAAACATTTCCTACCTTTAAAAAAATTCAATCTCCTATAATCCCGCTATACTTTGCCTACCCCTACCTTCCTCCTTATAATCACCATCCTAAGCCATCACAACTACTCTATCTAATATTCCTAATGCTTCTTTACTTGCTAAGCATTTTTAGATTTAAATTGCTACTAATCTAAACCCTGAAGCCAAACTCTTCTATTATCCACCTATCATCATCTTTGAAAAACAAATTGTCACCCCCTATCTCCATTCTCCATTCTAGTATTCAAAAACGGAAGTCCACTCTTGCTGAATTCTTTTTAGACGAGAGACTTCCTTTCTTTTTCATAAAAGCTTGGGCTGTTATAAAACAGCTTGGATTTCTTGACATCATAGTGAATGATCAAGATAGATTTTTCTTTAGATTCAACTCCCCATAAGTTTTGTATGAAGTCATTAAGTCAGGTCCTTAATATGTTCATAATAAGCCTTTCCTCATCCAATATTGGAGACCTAGTATAAAATTTTGAGATAAGGCAAACAAACATCCCTCTATGGATTTATGTTCACAATATTCCTCTTAAATATTGGACAACTAAAGGATTAAGCGACCTCTTTGTTTTGAACAAGCTACTGCAAAAATTAGATAAGTCAATTTTCTAGAAAGTGTGTGGTTGTTAATGTATTTACAAAGCTACCTGAAAAAATATCAATTATGAAGTTTGATGACAATCTTGAGCTCATTAAGTGCATAGTCAAGATGTATGGATACCCTCCTCAGCTAAACCAATGAAAACATGGAAACCAACTAGCAAGCAGTTTTAAGGAATTGATGGGTAAAGAACAAGTTCAAGTACCTGTTGGAGACACCATTGAGGAATTCACTTCAAAACCCCCTTCTGATACTTTGATAGTCATTGATAAGCCCAAAACTTACTTTATTGATCAATCTATAGTAATGAAAATTGTTGGAATTAGTATAACTATTAATAATCCTATTATAAAGGAAATATTAATCACATCTTATGAACCGAATTGGCAGTCACAACATAAGCACTTACTATCATTGAAATTGATTTCAAAATTATTTCAAGGAGAAGATTAGGCAGAAAGAGAATGTTTCTTCTTTTGTTGCTTAAATGTCTATCTACTTCTAGAACATTATGGGAATGAATTCTCCTATAAATAAACAAGTAATTAGAGATTTTGTTATTGAAAATAAGCCTTGCTTGATAGGTATTTCGAAACCAAAATGAAGACAAATTTTAGTAACCTCTTGTCTTTTTCACCTAATAACTAGAGGTTAATTTATAACCAAGATTTTGACCCTAATGGAAGGATTCTAGTAATCTATAACAGTGACAAGATAGACATAATTGGCTCCACCATCACTAACCAATTGATTCACCTATAGGTCTTCTCCAAACACCTCAAAAAAATATTAGACATTTCTGTCATATATTCACTCAACTATGGCTTTCAAAGACTTTCCTTATGGAGTAAGCTTAAAGAGCAAGCTCTTGGTGTCCATTCTCCCTTAGTTTTTAATTGGTGACTTCAACTCCATCATACATTAAGATGAAGTTGAAGGTCATTTTTCTACCAAACCTACTTGTGATGATCTCAAAAACTACTTAGTTGACATATAAATATTTGATCTGCCTTGGGGGAAACTTCTTTACTTAGAGCAACAAGAAAAGTAATGAAACTTTCTTGAGAAAGAAGCCTGATAGAGGCTTATTAAATTAGCTTTGTTTGTAATATTTTCCTAACACTATTCTTTTTTCCTAAACTAAGTATCTCTAATCACTCTCCAATTTTTGCTAAATTTAAACTAGATAGAGCACCTATCAGGTATCCTTTCTATTCAATAACCTCCTAACTTCCTTATTTGGATTTCAGGATGCTGTCAAAAGAGGTCTTGGTCATCATTTTTATGGATCTAAGCAATTTTAATACTCTATGAAAATCAATAGCATATGAGTTGAGGTTAAAGCCTTTCATAAGGGAAATGTGGTAAATGTTCATCATTTACTAAACACTACTAAATATACTCTTTGTAAAGCTCATAATGACATGTACCTCAATCCTACATGTCTGATGCTTCAAGTAGTAGAAAAGCCTGCATTGAGCAACTACTCACAAGTAGTTAACTTTGACTACTTTCTATTGAAACAAAGATCTAGTACCAAGTGGTTACAACATAGTGATAAAAATGCAACTTTCTTTCAATAGATTTGTCCTAGTGAGGAAAACCTCAAACAGATTGTTACCCTTAAAATAGTTCCTTCATTTAAACTCATAGTCGATTAATCTCTGAAGCTACCTATTATTTCCAATCCTTATTACGCTCTCCCTCACCTACTTGCTCCTTTGTAGAATTATTGAGGAAATAGTTCAAAAAAAGTCGTTTGCTCATGAAATAGAAGGTCTAGCCTCTTCTGTTAGTAGATCTAAGATTAAAAATGCTTTAAAGTTTCTAGCACATTGTAAAGCTCCACGATTAAATGTTTTATCATATATTTCTTCACAAACAATTGGTCTATCTTAGGTAATATAGTCTTTGAAGCAATTATGGAATTCTTTAACAACAGCAAACTTCTCAAGGATATGAATAGCACCTTCATTATATTAGTCCCTAAAGAGAAAGAGCGCAAGTTTTAAAAGACTACAATCCTATCTCTTGTTGCAACTTTATCTACAAAACCATTTCTAAAGTGATTGCTCTCAGGTTGAAGCCTATTCTTCCTAGACGTATTGATCCAACTTAGTCAGCTTACACTCCAAAGAGACAGAGAGGTGATAATATTGAACTAACTCAGGAGTTCTTCAAACACTACACTAGGAAAAGTAGTTGCAAAAATTGTGCACTCAAAATAGATTTTAAGAAAGCTTATGACAGGGTTGACTAGAACTTCATTCTCAATGTCCTGAAAGCTTTTGGTTTTCGTAACAACTTCACACAATGGATCCATCAATGCATCCATATTTCATCCTACAAAATCCTATTAAACGGAGAGCCCACCAAGCACATCAAAGCTGCTAGAGGCATTAGAAAAGGGGACCTCATCTCTCCATAATTATTATCTTTAGTCTCTTAAGTTTTATGCACTTAAAAGAAATGCTACCAGGAAGGAGTATCCAAATTCCACTCTAAATGTAAAAAGCTTGGTATTTTTATTTTGAGCTTTGTTGAAGACATTTTTTCTTCTCTAAAGTTGACATTCTCTTAGTCACCTCCATTATAAAAGCTTTCAAAGTTTTCAACTATATTTCAAGCCTTATACTTAATAAGGACAAGTCTAACTTATTTATCTCAGTAAGTGATACAAGTAGCTACTAGATTGACACTAAGCATTAGATTCAAGCTAGATTATCAACCTGTCAAGTATTTTGAGATTCCTATCTCCTTGATTAAACCTACTTTTTCAGACTTCAAGTCTCTTCTTAACAATATTAGTAATAAGATTAACAGTTGGACTTCTAGATCACTATCCCTTATTAGCAAATGTTAACTGATCAACTTTATGCTATCTTCTTTCAATACATAATAGGCCTCTCACATTGTATTTTCCCAAGCTATTTTTAAGATAAGAGAAAAATGTTTTGAAATTTCTTATGGTCAACTAGCAACAGCAAAGCTGTAAGCAATATAATAAGTTGACCTAATATTTGCTTACCTAGAAAGCATGTTTGCTTGGGAATTTTACCTATCAGAAGCCCTAATTATGGTCTCTTAGTCAAATGACTATAGAGACTTATCCAAGATTAGCAAGCTTTATAGGTTGCATAGGTGCATATATACTATATAAAAGATCAAAACCTCTGGGTTACTAAGCTTCTAGTATATGCTTCTTGCCTCATGAAACATTTATTCAATATAAGATGGAACATTAGGAACTCTTGTAGATCCACTGTCAAGAATGGTAAGAGTACCTCATTTTGGTCTTTTTGGTCTCCTAGATTCTATTATTAAAGCCACTTCCTTGAAGTGATTTATCCCATCTAAGGCGTCAATTATTAAAGGTTTATCAATCAACTATCTTGATAGATTCAATCTTGCAACAAACTTTTTCTAATTCCTCCTTAGTGTCACATTAGACAATTCAGCTGAAAATTTTATTTCATGGAGTCTCACTCCATCTGGTAGCCACAGAAACAAATCTTGTTGGTCCCTCTTTAGCAATCCCTCTTGTGTTGTATCTTGGCACAAAATATTTTGGATAAAGCATAATTCACCTAGATCATCAATCATACTATACAAATCTATGGAAAATAAACTTCCAACCTTAGATAGATTAGCCAAATTCTCTCATTTACCTAATTGGTGCACAATTTTTAAATCTTCTTTTGAAAATATTGAGCATTTATTCTTTCAATGCCACCATAGCAATTACTTATTGCAAGCAATCCTTTAGCTCTACAGTGCTAACAATCCTCCTATCTTCTAGTCTAGCATTATTAAATGGAATCAAAATATTAAGATGAAGTTTGAAGGGGATCTATCGATCTTCATATTGGCTTTTGGCAACTTAGTTTGTAGATAATGGGATGAAAGGAACAAAAGGATCTTCACTGATAATGCCAATAGTAAAGAAAGCCTTTAACAAGTTATATATATAAGAATTAGAGCACACATCTTTATCGACAAAGAAAAGTATTCATTCAGTCATCAACAACTTACCAAGTGGAGAATTAATCAACACTATCACTATCACAAACTTCCTAGAATCCTATATGACATACTAGTCTTTTGTATCATTATAACATTTTGATGACCATCATTTCCTTGGATACTATTGTATACTCTTAGAACTCCCTTGTTTAGCCTTTTATTGCACTAATATATTCATTATTTTAAAAAAAATCATCCATTACTTTAGTCAAGATCCCCTAATTCATGAATCTGACAATCATACGTATATATTAGCTTTCATGTTATTCATGAATGTGTTGCAGACAAAGTGATACAACTCAATTATATAAAGTATCAAGGTTAGATTGTAGATATTTATACCAAGGCTCTCAAACTTGATACTTTTGATATTTTAAGAAACAAACTTAAAATAATTAAAAGTCATGTTTAAGGGTAGAAGAGGATGAATAGTTTGAAAATACACTTAAATTATTGTTTGAAAATAAACATTACGTGGACCCTATTATCATCTCTTATTCCATTTGTGTACTTAGAAATATGTTATTCATGTATAGGAAGTATTTGTTTATGTAATTAGAAGTATGTTATTTATGTATTAAAATTTCCTTAGGATGATGAATCTTTGTCAGATGGAGTCCTATAAATACACATGTAATCTTAGTTCAAACATAACGTATTGAATATAATATTATTTAATAAATTACCTTCTTTTACGAATATTTTTCCTTTCTAAATCCACCACGACCCTAACAAATCCCTCCTTCTAAGTCCACTTCTAATCCAACATTAATAGTTCATGAATTGTAATGCTATCATATCTACTTCGAGACTTGTATTAAAGTTGAATTAAGCTTACAATTTTGCATATTGTATATAATCAAATCATTTATTTCCTGATAGGACAAAGCGCTTAAATTTTGATTTCCATTTGGCTAGTGTGAATCTTCGAGAGGGTTTTGCTTATTCACTAAAGCACAATTGGGTCATAAATGTTCAATTTATTGTTGTGTAAGATGATCTAGTATATTTTCACTTGCCTCTATCTTAAGAGGAAGAGCCTGAAAATGATACTATTTCTTTTCTTGAATTGGTTAGCTATGTTATTGATCCTTGTCTTTTTATTTCTATCATAGCTTAGTAGAAATAGCATCATTATCTTATCTACTTCAAGACTTGTGTTAAAGTTAAGTTAAGCTTACAGTTTTGCATATTGTAGATAATCATTTATTTCCTGATAGGACAAAGCGCTTGAATTTTGATTTCCATTTGGCTAGTGTGAATCTTCGAGAGGGTTTTGCTTATTCACTAAAGCACTTGGGTCATAAATGTTCAATTTATTGTTGTGTAAGATAATCTAGTATATTGTCACTTGCCTCTATCTTAGGAGGAAGAGCCTGAAAATGATGCTATTTCTTTTCTTGAATTAGTTAGCTATGTTATTGACCCTTATCTTTCTTAGTAGAAGAGTTAGTAATAGAAGATATCCTTCTCACATTATTCTTCCTTTTGAATGCCCCAGAATCTTAAATCTTCATGGAAAATAATCAACATATGACCTTGTTCACCTACTCATGGACATAAAATATTATTTGAATCAAACATGCTTATATATGTTGATTATGAGTGAGATATTGCTACAAGAAGATGAAGTTATAAGGTTAAGGTGGCTAAAATTAAAAAACTAGTTTTTATGTGTAATCATCCCAGTATTTTGCTTTATTTATAAATAGTTTAATGAATCATTTTCAACAATTTGTTATCATTATATGAATTTTTTAACAAAAAGGATTATGTCAAATTCAAGTAGACGAGATACTGTCACAAAGATCCACGATTTGGTACTAGATAAATTATCAACCATGTTGTTAAATTTACTTTTCTCCTTCGATAGGAAATCAAAATTTCGTGTTGCGATTTTCTTTTCTTTCTTTTTAATATATTCAACTCTTACCAATAGATAGTCTTTTAGATAGACAGGATCGAAGTTCAATTCTGTGCCTATAAGAAGTAATCGATTTTTAATATTGTTATTTATATCCTCCTTTGAGAATGGTGTTTACGTACTTTTTTGTATGATCATGACTTTTCAGTTTAAGGCTCTCAACTCAAAATTGAACGTATGTCAAATGGCTACGCTATTTACACTACGACCGTTGAATGACAGACAGTTGTATTGAAATAGACACCAAACAAAGAATTGAAAAGGACAGAAGATGAAAAGGAAGACCAAATTGTATATTCTTCTGTCGAATCAGTTTGGTGGTCCGAACTCAGTGGTCTTTATGATAGAGGATGATAAAGACTCCTCTAGTAGTAAACATAAATTGATTGAAGAAAAAAGCATACTTGGTTACAAAATTTAACTGCAGACCCCAAGGTATTGGGAATTTTCAATCATCTCTATCAAGCACAAAATTTCTTAAATATGTATATTTATTACAGATTCTGTGGCAGTTGTATTTATTAGACAGTTAATTGAAGTAGTCCAATATCCAGTGGGGGTCTAGAGTTAAATTGTGTGTAATTAGGTCAGCATAAATGATCAAAAGTTCAAAAGGATTGAGTGGTGACCATTTTGAGATCGTCTCTTGCATGATCAGTGGGGTTCCCCAAGATGACTCCTTGCTTTTGTATATATACCCATTTCTCTTGGAATAGGTAAAAGAAGATCATAAGAGAAAGCTGAATAGTGAAAACTATTACCCAAACCTCTATTCTTCTTGACGTCCTCTGATGATATGCTAATAATCCTGTGAATACATTGATGGCTCCCAGCAGAGACACCGCAGTTCCATGTATCCAATGAACAAAAAACCATACACTTCTTCTTCTGGATCCCCTGTGCATAAGGAATACATTAATTAACACGTAAAATATATATTATTTTCTGTAATCCATCGCAGTCAAGTCTGCAACTAATTAAGATGAATTCCATGGTTTACCTATGTGGTCTTATGAAACCTAAAATGGCCTGCAACCATATCATACCGTACAGAGCCACTCCTATTCTTTGATGATGGTTACTGAAGGAGTTGTCGAAGTTCTTAATTGACATCACAGCTCCTGCGGTGGCAAGAAGTAGAGAAACTACCTGCCAACCCAATAATCACAGTTCATGCTATTATAACTTTGCATTACCTTTTAATCTTCATATGCAGCACAACACCTAACTCTTAATTATTTAGAATAAGATTGCCATCTGATGAAGTTCCAATCAGCATTTACTTTAAGATGGTTTTCTTTGCTTCCTTGTCAAGCAATAATGACAGAAGCCACATAGTATATAAAGAACACATGGACGTTAGGAAACCTTTTCACTTTATTCTACTTTCTCCATCGTTAAGGACTAAAGGAGTGGGGTACTTATCTACCTGTAATATGCAGAGTTGAGAGCTTTAACAAGGTTTTGCCATCTTTGTGTAAAAGTGGTTTGTGAATGACTAATGTTTACTTTCAGCAGAGATGAGCATATGCAACAGAAAGACAAAAGGTTGCCATACCTGTGAAGTATAATGAACATAGAAAAGAATCTTAAGCTTCCTTCTACGTTCCACTCTGTGCGACATTCTGATGGCGAGTATGCCAGCAGGCATCAGAAACCCCGTTGAAGCCCAGAGTAGAAATCCATGGACTGTAACCTCAAACGACAGTTTGGGACTCAACTAATATTTTAGCACGGAATCACCAGTCAGTTTTTGAGAAAACGTATGTACGTTCTTACTGATAAAATTAAACCATATGATTCCAGCAAAGTAAATATGGCAGCATAAACTTCAATCTGGAGTTCGAGAGTTAGATAGGATCTACGAATTCTGAACAGCAAAAAGAAAAAGAAAAAGAGGAACAAATCTCATACCCTGTGCATGCTGTTCTTCTTGCTTGCATAGTTGCCTCCTGTGGATTTTTCATGCTCTTGAGATGTGTAAACAAATGGCAGAAAAGCTATGACATGAACTGTGATGGAAATAAGTTTCTCTGGCATTTGCATTGCTCCTCAGGGAAAAACAAAGAGAGAGGCTTCAACTTCTATATGCACCAATGTGCGAGTTCCCACTTTTTTATCGTGGAAAGAGAGTGCTAGGCGTGGTTCGTTAAGTAGCACACAGATTCTGCTGCGGTATCAGAACTTACATGAAAGAATGGTCACGAGCTAGTTGAGGCTGAGCTTGGAGTATTTGTATAAGAAGACAGGTTCAGCAGGAATGATGCTTTGTCTCTTTCTCCTATCAATCTCCCTTTACCACCTCGCGAGCTGCCAGATGTTTGTTACCGCTATGTCTTTTCTGTATATATTTATTTACTACGTAAAATTCGCGGACTATGTTGTTCTAGAGGCTGGAATTATATTCTAAAAGATATTAATGATCAAAAACAATATCATTCTGTATTAAACAATCAGAGTAGGAATCCATAGTTAAACTAGCGTAATATGATTGCGTGGAGGTTGTTGGTTTTAGGCGATTGAAAGTATGAAAAGTGAGCGTAGGGAATGGGCATGGATTGCGATTTCAGCCATGGTGGGGTTCACTGTGACAGAATATGGAAGAGAATGTGGAAATCAGAACAAAGGAAAAAGGTCAAATTTATTGCAGAAAAGGTCTGAAAGTTTTGAAGTGGAAACCTATCTTCTGCTTCCCACTAGGGGATATTGCGCTGTGTTTGGCATGATTCAAAGATAGTATACATGTATTTATATAAAAGAAGAAGAAGAAGAAGAAGAAGAAAAGAAAAAGGTTCACGGTACGTAAGTGATTAAACTTGAACCAACCAAGACGAATTACATAGCCCATAACAACTTTTTGGTTGTGACAGTGATTGCAGAACAGCTGCATGTGGTCCTTGTCAAATTCTCCAGCACTGCACCTTCTTTCATTATGAAGGAAAAATAAGTCCCATTGTCTTTTTTTTTTCCTGTTTGGGTTGTGATGACACATAATTAATATAAACACTTCCACAAGCACAAACAACAGATTGAGATCATCGTTTTCTTTCCAGTTCTTAACTCAGAGAACAGCTAACCTTTTTTCCCTTTAGATTATAGATATTATTTGAGCTCAGCCAGCGTACCGTAGTGCCCATATTGAAAATGTTGACACATCACATGGGAAATGTACAACATGTAATCATCAAGTTGAAAGAAGAAAATGATGATCTCAAGGTAATATCACCATGCTTTGCCATAACTATTATTTGGAATGTGGATTAGAAGATTCATTTCAATATATTCTTGGTATATGGGTGGAGAAACCGAGCCTTGGACAAATTGTCTTCGAAGAATAATCAAGTGTCGTTGTTAATGACTGTCCGACTACCATTGTCTTCTCTTTTGAATGACCTAATTTATTATTTACTTGAATTGGGTCCTCCTCAGGAAAGCAAGATTGCTAGGCTAGGATACCTGTATGCATAGTTGCAACTAACGAGCATCATACGACTACATAACTCATTAAGTCTCTCCATGATTTAGGGTATGTAGGTTCTAAATTTACTTGGAGACGAGGGCAGGTACAGGCTCGGCTTGATCGGGTGTTTGGGTCGCCTGCTTGGGTCTAGCAGTTCCCCCACACGGTCAACCAGCATCTTCCTTTCCTCGGTTCCGATCATCGGCCTATGCTCCTCTAACTTTTTCTGACCTTATCGAGGCCTACAAGCACTCCTCTGTTTCGATTCTAGAATGCGTGGCTAACGCACTCCGGTTTTCCGGGAGTCGTCGCTGAATATTGGAACCCGACAGTGGACACGATGAGTCACTCCTTATCCCAGTTCTCCACCCACCTCCAACGTTGGAATCGGCAGGTGTTCGGGAACATTTTTTACCGAAAAAAGAAGCTCGTTGTCAGGCTAGAAGGGATTCAGCGTGCCATGACGACCGGTCTTACGGACTCGCTGCAGGCATTGGAGGACAGGCTCAGTAGTGAGTTGTTACAGGTTCTGTGCGAGGAGGAGATGTTTTGGCATCAGCAAGCCCGAAGCGACTGGCTTTCCTAAGCGGCGAAAGCTGCGTATCAAGCGCCTCCTCGACTAGGAGGGGCATAGTATCTCCTATCCGGTCCAGCTTTGTCACCTGGTCACCACTTATTTTGTCCAACTTTACACTCAGGTCGAGGAGCCGCCCCTCCGGTTCCCTCTCACAGGCGCCTTCCTGCCTCTTCCCGAGGCCCATGTCTAGGAGCTTGCTAGCCCTGTTCAGGCTCATGAGGTTAGAAGTGTTGTTTTCGGGATGCATCCCAACAAGGCGCCAGGCAGTAATGGCTTTAATGCCTTCTTTTTTCAGAAACAATGGGGCACGGTCGGACCGGCGGTGGTGGAGTTTATCCAGAAAGTTTTCATAAAGGAATGTTGGGATCAAGACTTAAATCGCACGCTCCTGGTTCTTATCCCGAAGACCCCCTCCCCGACGCAGGTCTCTCAATTTTGGCCGATTAGCCTGTGCAATGTGCTATATAAGATTATTTCTAAAGTTCTGGTGCACAGGCTGAAATCCCATATGGACCATTTGACTGCAGTGACCCAGTGCAGCTTTATCCCGAGCAGGCATATTACAAATAATATTATTATAGCCCAAGAAGTGCTCCACTCTATAAGGAAGAAGACCAGTCACATCGGCTATCTGGCAATCAAAGTGGATCTTGAAAAGGCGTACGTCCGCCTTCACTGGCAGTTTATTCAGGAGACGCTGGAGGATATTGGCCTTCCGGACAACCTCATTTGGGTGATTCTGCAGTATGTTACAACGACTTCTCTCCAAGTTGTCTGGCAAGGCGCTGCTTCTGAGCCCTTCCGGCCTGCTCGCAGAATCAGACAAGGCGACTCCATCTCGCCTTATCTTTTTGTTCTCTGCATGGAGGATTGGGTCATCTCATATCTTCGGAGGTGGCCAGGGCGGTATGGAAACCGCTCAGGCAGGGACGCACGTGCCCTCCTATCTCCCACCTCTTCTTTGCCGATGATCTCATGCTTTTTGTGGAGGCTAAGGAAAGTCAAATTCTAGTTATTGCTCGGACGCTT
>JANKYF010000009.1:799328-809648 GCA_029829435.1 Erythroxylum hondense
TTATGAAAATGTGCAAATTAGTAATGTGAAAATGTGTTTGTATTGCATAATATAGAAAAGCAATTACAGCGACAACATCCAAACACTGTTAGGATGTCGAGGCAATAGTTATCTAGTTATCTAGGGCATACTGTGAGCAACCTAGATGCTCACACAATGGTTTATTGTTTTGTTTAAATTCTGAATTGAATTATTAAGTGAATGTGATTGTGTTGATTCCAGAAAATTGATTGTCTGAGGTGTTTGATGCATCAATAACATATTAGAAGTGCTCATTAATTGTGAACTTGACTAAATAAGTGATTCTCAATGTCTATGTTGAATGTCAGACCAAGTTCCAATGATAAATGTAAATGAGATTGTGATAGTGAATATGAACGTGTAACATTGAGCACATTTGATTGAATGAATACATGTGGTGAATTTCATGACACGAATGCATAAACAGATAAAGGTTATTGTGATTGGAGTAGCCACTGAAAAAGAGGTTAAAGCTTAAAAAATGATTAAGAGCCAAAGACCCATTGCAACACCCAAATTAGCTTGCAAGAGGGGATCAAGCACCTTTACATCATCCATGTTGGATATCAATTCACTTGAATGAATTGATTGTTTGGTTTTCAGGCTAAGTTTCCTTAGGTCTTCAAAAAATGTGCCACAAACATAGAAGTTGCTTTGAACAAGTCCTAATAGCATTTAATCAAAAAAAGTTGTGTGACTAGCAATCAAGAGCCAAATATATCAAAAGAATGTTAATAATGAGAAAATCACCTAGACCTCTAAGCTGATGAATTGCACATTTAAAATTCATGATTAGAATCTCGTCCCCAAACTAGAGTTCTTCTACCATAGATCAGAATCATTAACTTCTTGAGTTAATTTATTCTCTAAATCAAGAATATACAAAGTTAATTATAGTAGAACAGAAGGAAATAATCATCTTAAACTTTTTATTAGAAGTTAGAAATGTCATTATTGGTTAACAAATTGCATATCCAAATAAGCATTCTAGTTCTTTTATAGGAGGAAAAAATCATTAGACTTCAATGCATTGCTGCAATATACCACCCAATAGCTATAATGACATTTGATAATTAAACAAGTAAACTTATACACAAACTAGCCCTCCTCTAGGTATAATAACTTTAATCACAATTCATGATGTGGAGGTTATGTACCATAAAAGCCAAAATTTTCCCAATCTTTTATGTTCCTTTACCAACTAAATAGTAATATAGTAATATGACTTGTTTCAACTACCAATGTGACAAACCTTGATACCTTCGTGTGAGTATTGACTCTTAATTGAATGGTGTATATAGTTGCATCTACTAGAACAAAATGATATGGATCGAAAAGGACAAGAAAGTATGAATGCAATTTAAGTATAGCTTTAGAAGGAATTCGAAATTCATGAATTGTAATTGATGGAGAGTCTAGATAAGTGAGTGAATCATGTCTACATAGTGTCATTTAGTATCCATGTCAAATTTTGGTCTGCAAATATTAAACAACAAATTCAAAGGTAAACATCCTTAGATACAAAATTGTCAAATAAAAAGTTCATCCCAACCTACTTACTGATCATTATGAGGGATTGCAAAAGCTCAAATTTCAAAAATCACAGCAAATGTTGAAGGAAACTACAAATTACATACCATAAAAGCATAAATACAAACATTCATAGGCATATTGCCCAAGGCTATAGGCATTATAACTTGTCAAAACACTTTTTTCCTTCTCAATATATTCTAAATGTTAGGAACTACTACCGTTAGATTTGAACAAATATAGAAAGAATAATGTTTAACTTCATTCCAAATAATAATGAAGTGGAAAATTTTTATTTCTCTATCCCTAAAACAAGTTATCTTGGCCGTATTTCATAAGGGGATTAGTTGTCTAACATTTTTTATATAATAACATCATAAGTTAAGTATCATCATTTCTAATGAACATTCGTGCAACTTTATAAAGTACGTTCTACCTTTCATTTTGTACTTTTCAGTAACATAACATTGATTTTTTGTCGGGCACTACCTCAATAACAGGGAGCTCGACACCCATCAAACTTATGTAAAAACACCATCACATTCCTTTCCAACTAAATTTTCACTTTTTTAGTTTGACCTACCTGTAATCAACCTCCACCATTTCTCATAAACTTATTTCTTGTCATTTTCCCCTTTCTTACTAAATACATAAAACCTTCCAAGCAAGCTTGAGATAGGATACGAGAGAAAGAGAAGGATTACCTTATGTTTAGGGGTAGACAAAATGAGATCATTGTGTATACGCATACATCCTTCCTTGAGTATTTAATTCCAAAAGGCTACGTGGAGAATCTCACTTGATCAAAGTTTTACCTCTACCAGTTTCAACTGTGAACTGTGCTTCCAATCAAGGAAACTGTCGTTTGCTCATATTCTTTGAAAGCATGAGATGCAGAGTGTTTTGACAAAACCTTCTTGTCTTGTCACATGACCAAAAATGGATAAGTCGTGCTTGTCTCTTCCATTTGATTTGCTCTTTGATCTACGAGTGATGGATTAATAATTTAATAGCTATAAAACTCTAAGCGGTGTACGTTGAGGTATTGTATTTAGTGTTGGGCCAGGCTTACTCTGCATCCTCCATATAAGTTTGCCATTTTGGTTTGCTCATATTCCTTGAAAGCAGAAGATTTTGATTGTTATGATAAAACTTTCTTATCTTGTCACAGAACCAAAATGAATAAATCGTGTTTTGCTCTTTCATTTGATTTGCTCCTTAATCTAAGAGTAATAGATTAAAAGCTGAAGAACTCTGAACAGTGTACATTGAGGTACTGTAATTAGTGATGGGCCAAGCTTACTTTGCATCCTTTATACAAGTTTTTTTCTTATTGTTATGACAAAACCTTCTTATCTTATCACAGAACTAAAAATGTATAAGTCGTTCTTTGCTCTTCCATTTGATTTGCTCCTTGATCTACGAGTAATAGATCAATAGCTAGAAAAATCTGAACTGTAATTAGTGCTGGGTCAAGCTTATTAAGTTTGAGCCGAATTATAGTCAGCCTATACAAGGGACAGAAAGGCTGCATAGTTTTCCATTCAGAAAGGAAACCAAATGGCGAAGATGAGATGCGAGCAACAAAGTTCCTGATTTGTACATCATTTATATTTCACAATAACGGTGACTCCTATGACGTAAATCCTCATAGATTAACCCCTCATATTATACAATGATGTATGCATCTTCCACCACACTTCAATTTTCTAGTAACATGATGGTTCACTACAAGCTAAGGAATCTCTCCACGGCATACTTGTTTTCAGCAACAACTTGAAGATGACAACGAGATCATCCAACTCCAGAAAGATCAGTATACAGCTTTCATTATTACCATGGTTCTCTATATCCTGCACCCTCACTAATATGCAAGGAGGTATCTGAAACCCACAAGTCCCTGTTATGGTCTAGACCCTCAATTTCATTGGAGTCACTATTGATGATATTGAGGGCGTAATCAAGGCCTGGATCATCAGACTCGAAGATATCCTCAAACCCATCACCATACTCATCATCAGTATGATCAGATTCTTCAATGCAATCGTCAATTGAGTCCATGACGTTATTACCATTCATGCGACTTCGTCTCCTATCTCGTCTCATCCTTTTCGATTCCAAGATCAACTCCATCAACTTATCTTTTATGACTGAAGTCTCAGGCCGTTTTAGAAGCCTGCCCTTGTCATCATAGCCCTCGACCAGGAAGACAGAATTCCTGACACCTTTCAAGCTGACATAGAAGAGTTCTGGGTGTCTCAATATCATGCCTCTGAACTTGTTTGGAAATCCAAACTCTTTCCTGAAATGTGTTAAATGGTCAATCAGGGTCCTCATTTCAACTGTAATTCCAAGCACCTCCCTCACCACTGCACATGCTCTTTTTTCAGCTTCTATGGATTCTTTTTCGAGATCATCCATAGAGGTGTTATAAGGGCACACATCTGGCAACTCTCCAAACTTGATTAAATACTCCCTGTGTTGTCGTCTCACGTTCAGCCCCTTTCTCAGTCTCAACCGCTTAAATTTCAATGGCCTATCAACAATCAAGTCACTTGATACATCAGGAGGAGACATTGGGACAGCCAGTTTTGGATCCCACGATACAAGCTCCAGCGCGCGGCCATAGGACGTGTCTACAGTCTTGAACTTGTCGGGGTGGTCATTGCAGAGCCGGGACCGAAAATTGGGCGGCAGCCCAAGATCAGGTGCAAGGTGAACCAGCTTGGATAAGAGAAGTCGGTGATGGGAAGCAAGCATGAGAAGCTTCTGAAGTTTGTTGGCCAAGTTAAAAGACATAGCGGAAAAGAGCTCCAATTCTTGCGCTGCAAGGGCAGAGGCCGCTGGGGTGAGACGAACACATAGTTGATGAGAGAAAGGGGCGATGGAATTGATGGGTGTTTGTGGAACTGGAATGGTGAAGAGGTCGAAGATGGAAGGGTAGCGGTGGATCATGGAGCGAACAGAGCGTTTGTCCGCAAGGGAAAGATAAGAGCGACATTTGGAGAGAATTTGGAGCGGAATATAGTGCTTGGGTTTAGAAAGGAGAAGCGTCTTGAGCTTTTGAACAAATCGAGTCCTGTTTTGCTTAACGACATGTCTGTCAAGCGAAGGACTAGGAACTGTTTTGGGTGAGGAACAAGTGATAGAAATGGGGTTGTTTCGGGGTTTTTTGCAGGTGACTGGATCTTTACCTGGAATCGACGCGAGGAAGCTGGAGTTGAGGAAGAAACAGCAGTCTTTTGGGGACGGAAAAGAAACACAGAGATCCATTTAGGGTTTGAAATTGATACTCAACCTTGACTGGAATAAGGGGATTCATCATTCATGTTTGGTAATTGATTTTTACATTCGATTTTCTCGATATTTACACCACCTCTTAGGATGTGAATGAGTTGGGTCGGTCACTCTTGGCCCACCTCAGCCTGTCCGTCCAAGAATCAATCCTCTGATGCCACTTTCATACGATTACAAATACTTCTAATCATGAATCAAATTTAAGGTTTACCAGTAACAGCTAGGTTGTAGAAAATATGAAGAAAATCAGAGAGAAGTAGTAGTTTGAGAGAGGAAGCTTAGATTGAATACTCGTTATTTGTTACATTGAATGGCCGTTAGCTTCCTTTTCTTACACGTCCACACTTACTACAGAGTCCTTTTATTTACTACTACTTGTTACATATTACCACGCAGCATTGTTTCATTCTACGTCATTAGCTAAACCCAATGTCGTCTCCTCCGTCCTCCTCCATCTTAACTTCAGCTTCTTTCTTCTATCTCCAGCTCTCTGTATCAGCCTGAAGCTGCATACACCGTATTCTCGTATTTCCCACTCCACCTGCAACATTGTCCATGTCCAGTTCACATTCTTATCGTTTAGTGTCGACAGGAACACAAGTTTTTTTTGCAAAAAAAATTGCACCATAATGGACTGGAAGATGCTCGTGTTTCCATACCATTTTAGATGGAATACTGATTTCCATAAGCTTGATTAACAAGTGACACAGAAGTTGCAAAAGTAAATTGAGGTTGAAAAACCTAAGTTCAAAACCACGTACACTGACCTGTGTTCTTCCTTGTCCGGAATCTGGAGTTCTAAATCCTGTTCGAAAGGCTGAAACACAATCTCCACTTTTTCGTCATTCACTTCATTGCAACTCGGCGGGTCCCACTTCAGAATAATAAGTCAGGTGATCAGAGAAAATGAGGGCTAAAACTAGAAGGTTTCATGTGTAATCAATCGATTATATCCAATACATACTATACATTAAAGTTTATGAAGAAACAACACCTAATTTGAGCATATGGAACTAGTGTTTTGCTCATACGGAAGACAATCCGACACAGACAACACAGAAACAGATAAAAAGATGATACCTTTGGAGCATTATCCTTGTCAACGGTAAGAGCCCTGATTCCCTTTACAATAAAATTTAACAATTTCAGATGTCAGTAAGTTTGCTGCCAGAAGTCACTTTGCTTTTCAGGACAGGTCTGTTTCACATTATACATGGTGTGCCAAAATACCTCATAGACATCTCCAGATATTGTTTCCCGTAGTATGTTCATTGTCAACCTGAATTCTTTCTTTAGGCATTCATCCAGTGTTTGCTTCCTTCCTTCACGAATCTGGAAAATTTTCAGGAAATTTAATTGAGGCATAATAGGAAAAAAAAAAAAAACTACAACGACCGGTGAAATGTCCACGTGAATGTTTACAGAAAAACAGGCTTTTCAAAAAAAATGTAAAGAGGAATTAATGACAACGAACCAAAACTCTAGTTCCGTAATCAAATATATGCGGCCCTCAACAGAACTGAAATTCATGAGTTAACATAAGACACTTCGTCAAAGATGTTCATACCACAACATAAAAAACGGAGGAAATATATAAGTTCGGTGTCAAGCAACTTTGCTCGTTCAAGTCAAACAGAAAGGCACAATGCAATAAGCATCCAACTGAAAGGTAAAAAAGAATTATTTTGATCTTAATACAATGTGCATCCTTTCATATATCTCAAAGATTAGCCCTCAAGTTGAAAGATATTTTGTGTTTTAAATTGTGAAACCAAATAGTAACAAGTTAAAACTCCAAAAAGCAGAATGCATCATGCATGGCCAATCATATAGTTTAGAGGCAGAAGCAACAGGTATGAACTTCTGTGATTAATTTTCACTGAAGCCATACCGATCTGAGTGTGATTTTCAATCCTGTTGGGGATGATCTCTTCAACCCTTTCAGGATTGCACCTATCCATCCATTTCCAGGCTTGCTTGCCTCAGCTTCCTGCGCAATACAAAATTCAATCAGGATTTTATGAGGGAAAGGAAAAAAAAGGGAACAATGGGAGGAACTTACAAATGATAAGATGATGTCTTCCACACTCTCCTTAGAAAAGCATTCATCAATTACTGTCTGCCTGAAAGTTGAGTGAAGTAAAACCAAATTAGTAATATGAACTGGCATCAAGCAGCACATTTGTTTTCAAGTAGATTTTTGCTTACTTCTTCAAGATACTTTCCTCGTCAATTTGAAAATCCACAGAGAGTTCCTCAATTGTTGATTTGACTGCATTCTCATCTCCAGAGTTCAAGCTTATCAGGCGCTTCTCCAACTCAGGCAGTTTCTGAAACATCGAAAAGTTAACCACATCATACTTTCAAATATGTAGTCAAGCAGAATCCAAATGTCACCTCTATTACAATGTCAAAAACCAAAGATGAAAAATCCAGTATAATTACTCTATGCTGTCACTGACATTGTTATAGCCATGAGCCACATTGTTAAATCACAAAATAATCAAGTTCTTTTGTATATAACTAAATGTATAACCAGAACAAATCTATTTGCTTCTGGAATCATCCCAAAAGAGCCATCTTAATGACTTTTAGATGGTTGTCAAAACATGCTACATTTGACCTATGTTTTCGAATGCAGCGATATTCTAGTTACATATAACCTCAGAGATGAAGTGATTATATCATCATTTATTTTCTTTTTGAAAGGTGATTATATCATCATTTTATAACAGGGAACACACATAAGCTTCAATAACGTGCACAGTTTTAATTAGTCAACTCCATATTTAACAGATGTCAAGATTAATTTCATTTCCAATAAGCAGGACAACTTCTTGGCCCCTCCTGTTTGGTTTCACACACATGACAAATCAAGTGCTAGTTTAGCACTAAGGCTGATTCAAACAAGAAACGTGTCCAAGATCAATAGCAACAACCTCAAAGCTTGTGGAAGCACAAAGGCAGCGGACAAGTAAAACTAAATGTAAGAGTAATAAATAAAACACATAATAAGATGCAGTGTGAATTTACCTCAGATGGAACAAAATGGGTAGCAAGTTTAGTTGCAACTAGTTCCTTACCATTCAGCCTTGCTCCTGTTAAGGCTAAGAACTCCCCTGTGGTAACAAGACGATATTAGTCATATATCTTACAGTCTATACACTTCTCTCTCCAGTAGGTTTCTTTTCATAGTATGCAAGGTGTAGAATGATTGTGTCTAAAGAAAGTCAATCCAAAATTCATAACGCATCAAACATTATCAGGAAAGGATAACTTTAGACTAATTAAAATAAGATGAAATAAACCTTTCAAATAAATAAGATGAAAAGAGAGTGTGTCGTGTGTCGTGTGACATGTTCTAACAATGCCAACATTATTCTACTGATCGAAGACTCACCTAAATGCCCAGGGAGATGGGAAAGAATATATGAGAAACCACAATCAGTGTGAAATCCAATACTTGCTTCTGGAGTTGCAAAAACCTTTTCATTCATCATGTAAAACAGAAAGCTTTAGTGTGAATTGTGCAGAGATTGATATACTGACTACATATGCCCAAACAAGGTCTCATTACGCACAGTTTTCTCCGTGACAACTGAGAATTTCATTGGGACCATTAGAGATGCACCTCCTCCCATTGCAATCCCATGGACAAGAGAAACCTGTTAATTCAATTGAAATTGCTCATCCAATGGTATCCTTTTGCGAGGAATCAAAAATGGAACTTTATAGGAGCGTATCCTGTATGATTAAAGGGCATAAGAACTTTAAGTATGATGTACGGTCCAATGTGGTACCTGAGTTTTCTTGTATGTGTGAATGTGATGGCAAAGCCAGTACATTCTATAAACAACTTCAAGACAAGAGTCTTCTGCATTAAACCAACGCATCAACAGATCCTTCGTAAATACAAATACTAAAACTGAAATTTTCATTTTTAGAACATCTGGGAAGGCTTATGATAGATGAAAGAAGAATAGTTGAACGGGCAGTAAAACAAGAATGCAATAGTTAATCTTGAGACAGAGCAATTACTTGATGCCCTTCCATCATAGAACATTTTCAAGTCCCCACCAGCAGAAAATGCCCGTCCAGCACCCTGCATAAAACTCCAGAACACCATTATGGACTTTAAGCATCTCTAGAAATTTCTCACTGGATTAAACATAGAAGGTGGCATGGAGAGAGGGTATTTAATATAGGTATGCAAGATATCCAGAAACGAACTCGTTCCCAAAATAGCAAAAAAGGAAATGGATTCGAAAAGTAGATTAAAACTAGCCTTTATTAGTATAAGCTCTGCTTTGTCATCCTTTTCCCATTTCTCTAGGAACTCGGCGAGCAGAGAAACCTGCCATCAAAGAGAGAAACAACATGGAATACAAGGAATCATAAAATCATGGGTGAGGTAGGGAACGTGAAACATACCACTTTTGATGAAATGACATTTAATTGACGTGGTCTGTTCAACGTGATGAGCCTAACTCTTTCTGCTTCTTCTCCAAGAACAACCTAAACAGCAATTACAAAGACTACACATTTAAATCACAGAAACCAAAGAATGAATCTTTGGTAATAAAAAGTCGAAATTTGGGAAACCTGCTCTTCCGGGTTTACAACTTCGTGGGCCATATGAAGAAGATCAGGAGTAGGATATCTTGGACAAGGGAAGTTAGCAGGAAGTTTGATAGTAGTAGCAGTCACAGTAGTTGGGTAAACGTAAATCAGTAGTGAAAGACGTGTCCCTTGAGGCTATAAATATATGCATACCTACCACCTACCACCATTCCACACATAGTTACCCAAATGGTTTGGTTGGTTGGCTGGTTGGTCCTCTTAGTTGGTAGTTTTGGGCGTGAGCCCTTGTTTGTCACCAGTACACCAAACTTCCTCCTCCCCTTCATTCAATGTGTTTCCCTTTTCTTTTTGCTTTTCCTTACCCCTTCCGCCCTGCTCTTTTTGCTTCGTTATAGGGATGTCAATTAGCCGGCCGTAGCTCAGCCGTGGCCGGTTCACGGACGGGTCAAACCATCTCAACTAATTTAATATATATATTTTTAAAAAATAAAAAAAAAAAAGTATTTTTTGAGATTACAAAGGAAAGGTAAAAAAAAAAGATCACATATGACAGGGGTACAAAGCCCTGCTCGCATCTTGGTGCAGAAGCTTCTGGACGACTACCGGAGGGGCCGGAAGAATGTGCAAGCCCGGGGCTAATAAAAGGGCACAAGTCTATAGGTACAACTTAGCATTTTTCCAACCTAGATAGACTATAGGTAGGTTAAGTCTAAGCCCAACTTAATATTTTTTTCATTTTTGTGATTTTTTAAGTTTTATGAATTTCTATGAGAATGTTATGTTGAATGAGAACTTGGTTGTTTGAAGGGAACTAAGGGATGACAATCCAAGAGCAAGAGGAAAGGCAAGCTTGACTTGGATTTTTGCAAGTAAATAAATGGGTAAAGATCG
>JANKYF010000009.1:848908-863589 GCA_029829435.1 Erythroxylum hondense
GAATTGAGGAATTGCCGAATTTCAAATTGGAAATTTGAACTACCCTGAATGTTGTGTAATTGAAATTGAAAAAAAAATGAAGCGACTTTAGTTAAGCTGTGATTTGTTCGTTATGAGTTGGGTTCCGGAAACGGGTCCCAACATGTCACTTTGGCAAATTTGACATCACAACAATATAATGAGTATGAAAATGTAGACTTAGTTTATTTTGGCCAATGTGAAATAACTAACACTGCTTTCTGTATTTGGGTATATTTAGTTCTTGAGACTTAAAAGATCTTGTTTAAATAATAAATAGACCTCTAATGTTCTTATTGAACTAGCCCTAAATTAAATTCTTGTGTTGCAATGGAGATGTATCATTAGAACTTTTTGTTATTTTAAAGAGTGGTAGATTTTCATGTAGTCTATCATATCCTCAAACATTTTTTAACATTCTTTGCTTCATTCAATCTTTTATTTTGCTTTATTTTAAAGAATGGGAGATATCTTTATTGGCATACTTGTAAAGATAACATGATAAAGCTTGTCATTTTATAAATGTTGATTTGTGCTTCCTTTAAGGCCTTTGGTAGTTTCATGTTGATGATTGCCCTAATCTTTTGAGGGATGACTTTGATACGCCTCTGTTTCATCGTGAATTGTTGTCCCCAAAAAATTCTAAAAAGACCTAAGCTATTATACTCACAAGTATACGAGATAGTTGTAGTTGATTACCCAAGATCGTCACCCACGGAAGTGAAATTTGTCAACTTAAATTAAGTTTGAATTAAAAATAAAAATAAAAATAATGCATTCTTAACCATTCTATTCCGATTGTTTAGTGAAAACTTTTAAGGAAAATTATGAAATTAAATTGAAAAGTAAACGGAACCAATTAGGAACAAAGACAAAAAGATTAATCCAAGAGGAAAAACTCTTGAGAATTAATTTTACTAATTTAATCTCCTATGCATGATTAAGCAAAAATGATTGGATTGCTGTTTTACTAAAATTAATAGTTAGGTTCTAAATTAATTTGAATAATGAACTAGTCTAACTTTCGTATTTAATAAGTTACTATCCGAATTAATACTGAAAAACTGACTATCAATTACCACTTAAGTTAATATATTTTTAGTTCTTAACCTAAATGTCTATAGTTTCATGATCCGTGTTAAACTTCATCTCTCGAATCCTCATTTAAGACTAAAATGATGTAAAGTTTGGCCATTCTATTACATCTATTCCATTTAGAAACCACAAAAATACATCCATTCAGTTCAGAAACCACAGTAATAAATAAGACAACATATTCGTAACCCAATCATACATATTCAGCTAAATAGCTACATTAATTCTCAAGAAAAGATATTAACCCATTATGGATATCACGACATTCATTATCATTAAACACTTTAATTGCATGTTATTGTCAACAAAAGTATTAAAGCAATAATAAAATGGTGAATACCGAATGGATTGTCAAAAGAAACAAATAACAATTGGATAAACTAATAAGAGTATAAGTCAGTTAATAACAAATAGTAAAATGAAAGAAACAAAGCAACAAATGAGAAATAGAATAGGCAAACAAATCATCTGATGAAGAGTTGTGGAGATCTTCAGTTCCTCTTAAGCTTCCATCTTTGGCTCTCACCTTCTACTTCAGCTTCTTCCTCAAATGAAAGTCTCAAGTTAAATGAGATTTATCTCCAACTCTCACTTTTAGCCTCTTCCAAGCTTCCACCTCTTTAGTGTCTTGCTCTTCGTCCTGACTCATTTCGTTTTGTTTCTCTCTTATGTTTATCTTCTTCTTCTCTATCCTCTGCGCCTCCCCTCTGTCTAAATCTCTCTATGAGTGAACCAATGAAATAGTGAATGAATCCTCATCAGTCGCCACCCTCTCTTCCTTTTATTAGACTCTCCTCAGGTTTAGTGTTGTGTGCCCTCACGTCATGAGTTGCCACATATTAAAGCCAGAATTAATGTTAAAACTTCTCACAGGCGTGCATGGAAAGTCACGGGTGTGACATCCCCTTGCACACCTATGCATGGGGAGTCACGAGTTTGTCACCCCCCGTGCATTAACCATGCACGGTGGTGACATAAACTCACCACCTTGCACGGTAGTGACATAACATTTAATGCAAAAATTATGTGACTTTGGTATTTTAATGCAAAATTTGCAAAATAACCCAATTAACATTCATGCAATATTCACACCATTTTTACTCAATTAATCTCACATTTGGATCAAAACACAAAGATTTGTAACCTAAATCAAGATATGAAGACAATTAAAGTAATAGACATTAGACACATTAATTTCCTCACACGTAAACTAGCCTTATCGTTAAGCATAATAAAGAGAACTAGACTATAAAAGAACAAACAATGAAAACAACAGTTTTCCCAAATAATAGTCAAAGATATCAATAATCATTCCAATAAACACAATCTAAGAACTTGAAACTCGTAATACTCCATGAACAAGCAATTCTTCGCATATTTAGCCAAAATCAACAAGTACTTCAATTCAAAGAGCCACCAATAAGTGTGATAGATACTCCCTCCACTCTCTATCCTCTCAAGCATTCAAAGGTAGTAAATATTCACTCATCATTTATTTCACTTAAGGTACCTACGATAGGCTTGCTTACTAATCTAATCTTCACCACTTATATCAACACAAACATCAATCCAAAGGTCTTTACTTCAGTTATAATGGGGTTAGGCTAAGGGTAGGGAAAAAAAGGAAAATTGTAGTCTAAAACCATAGAACTATTTGAGCATTCAAAGTGATTAAAAAAAAAAAGACCAATAAAACACTCAATTCTTTCCTCTCACATAATAAAGTTAGCACTCCTCATTTTTACGTCTCTCCTCTTTTTTTTTATTTTCTGGTTGTCTTCTCTTTCCTTTGTTTCTTTTCATTTCATTTTTTCATTTTTTTTCTTCTCTTTTTTCTCTTTTTTCTTTTCTTTTTTCTTTTTTTATTCATTTAAAACAAGGAAATTAAGGGAAGAAAATATAAAGGAGAGAAAATTACTACAACCATACTCATTCCTAACTCAAAAGCTAACTATAGGCTATGATTCCCCCATACTTATTACCTAAACCCGATTATACCTTTTCAAATGCTCAACTTATCCTTATTGTAACATCCCATTACCTGCGAGAAGGTTAGGATAGTAAATATGAGTGATTAATAAGAGATTAGAAAATGCATTCCATGCTCATGCATAATATGACATGCACATACACGTGAATAGTAAAATTTTGCAAATAAAAATGATTATACATGCATTTATTGACATTCCAGGTCTAATTGTTTATAAATGTGATTGTTAATGAGAATTGAGGTTTATTTGTATTGAAAATTGATTTGGAGAGTGTATTTGCGGATTTAGAATTTTTGAGATTATCGGAGTAATTTTTGAAAATTGTTGGATACTTTTAGATTAGGAAAATTGCCAAGTGGCAAAAACTATTAATAAATGGTAGTAGAAACTTTTATCCAATGGCCATGGAAATTTTGATAAGTGACTTTAGGATTTATTTATGAGTTCCATTGAAAATTGGGGGACAATTGGAGTAGAAATCGAAATTGATTAGACTAGTTAATTAAAAAGAGCTACTTGAAATTCATAAAAAATGGACAAGTGTCCAAGTCTAAGGTCACTATTCCTTCATTAAATTGAAAGACCAATTAAATGGTCTTGCATTTTGTTCTCTTCTTTTTCATTTTCGTGACTACCTTCTTCTTCTTCTTCTTCGTGGGTTCTCTTCTTCTTCATGTCATTTGGTTGCTAACCACCTCCAACACTAAACCTAGCTTGCTCATCTCTTGCTTCTTTTTCACCTTGCTCTCTCTTTCATTTTCACCATAAACCTATCCCTACCACCTTTGGAAGATGATAATCGTGGGTTGTTGGTGAAGCTAGGGATTTTTTATATTCTTGAATATTTTGGAGCTAAACCAAGTAAGCAAGGCATTAATCATTATGGGTTGGTTAAATGAAACTAGAATGATGAGTAATGTATGATTGATGACTTGATTTCGTGAATTTTTATGTATGTGTCATACGTGATGAGAAGTTGATGTAATTTTCTTACTTTTGGATATGCTTGATGATGCTTGATGAATATTAATTCATATACTGTTTTAGATATATGTTTTGAGGGTGAATGATCTTTATGATGAGGTGAGAAATGAGTGCATAAAATTGGTGGGTTGATGGATATGTTTGTGTTCTATTTTGGGCGTTTATGATCAAGCATAGAATTTAAATTGTTATGAATAATAATGAGTTGGAATGAAGTTGTGATGGAATGAAGTTGTGAATGAGGAGTAAATGAAGCAGACAAGGTGAGCTTGGTATGAGTTGTGTTAGGGTAAGAATTGGAAACAAAAACATTTAGTAGTGGAGCTAGAAAAAGTTGCATCAAATTAATCTCTGGGTAGGTTTTTGTGAAAGTTAGTTGCGGCAAACTTTTAAAAATTTGCCACAGTGAACTTAAAGGATTAAGTGAGGATTTCTTTTGGGTAAAGTTCGCCGCAGTTATCTCTAGGTTTCGCCGTGGCGAACTTGTGAATTTTATGCAAGAATTCCTCTATAGAGAAATTCGTCACGACAAACTTTTCTCTACACTGAATATGTCTTAGTATTTTGAGCATATCTTTTTCTATAGTTATCCAAATTAACTGATTCTTGATCCATAAAAAACTAGAAATATAGGGCTACAAATTATATATAAAAAAAGAAAGTTCTGAATCAGACTTTAAGAATTTCAATTTCTATGTGGAAGTTGAATATAGGGTGCCGTTTTTGAATAAAAGCAGTCCGAAAATATTTCGAGTATAACTTTCACATTACTGAACCAAATTGAGAAATTTTGGTGTCAATTAAAACATAAGACATAGAGGAACACTTTTCTAGAAGAGAGTGTGATCAAATTACATCAATTGCACACTTTGGTTTAACGTGAACAGTAGACCCAAAAGAGTGTTGTGGAAAAATTTGAAAGTAAGCCAATGGGAAATGAATTGTGATTTTAATGGTTTTAGTGAGGCATAAATCTAAGTATAAATTATACTTAGATGAGTTTTGATATGAGATTGATTTTATGATGAGATTTTTGGATAAATACCGAGGATTATCATGAACATGCATTGTACATAATTCATTTCATACATGTGCAGAGTTGTGGAGATCTTTAGTCCCTCTCAAGCTACTAGCTTTGGCTCTCGCCTTCTGCTTCAGTTTCTTCTCCAAACGAATGTTTGCTCAAATTGAATAGGATTAAGCTCCAGCTCTTGCTTTCGGCCTCTCTTAAACTTCCACCTCTCTATTGTCTTGCTCTTCCCGATGCACTCTGTTTTCTTTCTATGTTTCTCTCTTCTGTTTATCTTCTTCTTCTCTATCTCTCCATGCCTCCCCTATGTCTAAGTCTCTCTGTGAGTGAACTAATGAAATAGTGAATGAATACTCATCAGCCACCACCCTCTCTTCCTTTTATTAGACTCTCTTTATGTTTAGGGTTATGTGCCCTCATGTCATAAGCTGCCACGTATTAAAGCCAAAATTATTGTTAAAATTTCTCACGGGCGTTTATGTGGAGTCACGGGTGTGACATCTCCTTGTACACCCGTGCACAGTGTGACATCCCCATGCACACCCATGCATTAACCATGCACGGTGACGACATATCATTTAATGCAAAAATTATGTGACTTTGGTGTTTTAATGAAAATTTCACAAAATAACCCAATTAACATTCATGCAATATTCACACCATTTTCACTCAATTAATCTCACATTTGGATCAAAATCACAAGAATTTGTAACCAAAATCAAGATATGAAGGCAATTAAAAGTAATAGAAATTAGACACAACATGAATCTTAAGAATTTTTTACTAGAAATTTTGAGTGCACATTTCTTAAGGTTTAGCTTTATTTTATACTTCTTTGATGTCTCCGCTAGTCCCCAAGAGGGGGTGAATTGGGTGTTTACAAAATTCAATGTTTTTTTCTAACTAATGTGTTGAATTAACAATAATCACTATAAATATGTGTTAGGAAATTGCTTAATAGAAATTAATCAAACAATTTAAAAATAATTTAAAAAGGATAAGGAGGTGAGAATGCAAATCGATTTATAGTGTTTTGATAAACAACGCTTACCTATGTCCACTCCTAAGACTCCTTTTAAAATTCTATTATAATTGTTCTTTCAAAACGAAGAATAACCTTTGTATAATCTTTCCTAGTAAAAAGAGACCCTTCTTATAATCTGTTTATAAAGTGAAGAAGAACCTTAATCGCATTTTAAAAACTCCTAAGTATAATAACCAACACCCTGACAAAAGATTATAACTCAAAAGTATCTTATTCATTTGATAACTCAAAATGGATCACTCACACAAATATGACACAATAGTTCTCAAATGATTGAAAAACTCTTTGAAATATGTATATATAATGCTCAAAAGCTTCTTGATGCTAAAAAAATTGAGAAAGACACATATTTATATTATTTTGGGACCTAAAATAGTCATTGGAACTAAGAACTAGCCATTACATATATAGTGCATTGGTCAACTAATATATAGCACTAGATTCACTAGCTATTGGACACTAGTCTATTAGTATACATATTGGTCAACCAATATGCCAATACATTAACCAATGTTGCTATAAATTCGTGATACATTTAATTTAACTTTTACCTATATTGGTTGACCATTTACCTGACTTATTGTTCAACCAAGACATTAATCATTGTTACTGCAAACTCACAATACATCAAATTTATCAGCGTTAACCTACATTAGTTGATTGCTTACCCATATAGGTCGACCAATAACCCATAAAAATATGATTTTAACAACCTCAAATGCTCAAAGCCAATTTCTTTAATCCAAATATGATTAAAACAGTTCTTAAAATGTTCCCAAAGACTATTTGAAGGGTTGAGATACTTTTGTATTTAAATTAAAAAGCCTCAATGCCTTTTGATGAATGTAAGGACTTACACAATAAAGTAAAATGAAATGTTTATGTATGGTGAGCCTCTTGGATCATCAAATTAATGAAGTAAGATTACAAATAATAATACAAAATGTATAATATCCTTAATTAACCTTGATCTTCTTTTTTGCTTGTTCTGATCTTCATTTCATTGGTTGTAAACTTCAACTTTTTTTGTTCAACTTCATACACTATCATCTTGAATTTATGGCTTCGTTTTTTATAATGTATCTTTTCATCAAAATAATAAACACATTAGTAGCATTTATGTTTTATTATTATCATAATATCAATTGGAATCTTCATTAGTTCAACAACCTTTAAGCTTTTTTGCAAGTTCAATATGGAATCTCTCCTTGATTTCATTTTAATGATCATATTATCCATATAAACTTGTATATTTCACTTAATATGTCCATGAAACATAGAACTTACGAACCTTTGATAGGTTTCCCCTATATTTTTTGTATGAATGACATCATCTTTGATAATATGTCGTCTTTTCTTCATCGCCTTCACTATATAGATCCAATGATAACTTGAGTACATGTCCATAAAATTGAAATTTTCACTATAACCACTTTAGTGAGTTAATATAGGTGTATCACCTCCCTGATGAAGCCTACACTTAAGGTTTATTCATATCTTCATACTTTGCCTATTATCAACCTTTCCTTAATATTCTTTTTCTTATATTTCATAAGTTTAGCTCCAAGTCTCACATTCAATATATATGGTGTTATGTGTGGCTTAATTCTTTTCCTTTCAAAATGTGACCTACCATTTTGGTAAGTTGCTCTTCATCCATATCGAATCTTATTCGTAGGACCCTGTTATAGTTCACATTCCTAACTTGAACAACTCAAATTTCTTTTATGACTTCTTCCCTATTTTCATTCTCTGTAAGTGGATTCTTCTTTTTTGACAACTCATTTAACTAAATTAAATAAAAATAAATAGATATAAATAAAGTATCTTTTTACTACCACTGCTCCTACTCCTACTCCTACTCCTACTGATATTACAGGCCTGTTCGTATTCCAACAAATAGTAACTAGCGATTGATAAATAGACTAACTTTTAATTACTACTACTACTGTTGTTGCTATTGCTACTGTTATTGTAAGTTTTTTTATTTCCAACAAATAGTAACTAACAATTACGATTTTTTTTATTCCAACAACTACAAACTATTAGAGAATCCACATAACACTTTCTTAAAAATTCATAGTCCCTTTAGGCTTCTCCTATACCTTTATCATTGGGAAATTTATAAGTAACTAATATGGTGACAGGATATCTATAAAAAAAAAAGGGCTTATCTTTTTACTACTGGTATTGCTACTAATACTGCTATTACAAGTTTATTTTTCCAACAAATATTAACTGACAATTATGGGTATTTTTTTATTCCAACAAATACTAACTATTGGAGAATCCACATAGCATTTTTTTAAAACTTTATAATCCCCTTGGACTTCTCCTATGCCTATCTCAATTTGGAACTTTATAAGTAACTAATATGGTGACGAGATATCTATAACAAAAGGCTTATGTATGACATAGAACTCTACCATCTTAGGGATGTATCTAGGGCAATGGTCAATTGTAATTAGAAGATCTATTTTATCTTCCGGAAGGGCATAGTCTCCTTTAAACCCGATCAAAGTAAAATATATTTAACAAAGTTGCCACAATTCTATTCATATTGTTTTGAAGGCCTGTTAGAAAAGAATATCAATAAGGGTTCCTTTATCCACAAAGATTTATTTAACTTTGAAGTTTGTAGTGTTCTCTTTTATGACCATCACATCTTTATGAAGGTTACATTGGCATGACATATCCTCTTTATCAAACAAAATCTACCCTCTTCTTTGTCATCTTTTGATTTATATTTCTACTATAGAGTTTACTTCATTATATTAGGTATACCTCTTTAACTAAGATTTGATATAAGTATTATCTCCGCCGAAAATCATGTTAATAACTCATGTAGATCTTCCTTCTCCTTTCCTCTAGTTTGGGGTCTTCAACCTACCTATAAGCATTATCAAGTCTTACCCTTGTGATGGATGTCTACATGTATAAAAATATATGTCCTTTCTAAGAAATTATTCTAGGTGTCTTCATTATAAGATTTCATTGATGGTTCACCTAAATCTTGTAATTTTTTGAAGTTATGGACATAATCTCAATGGAATATGCAATAACTTTGTTTAGATTTCTTCCTTAATAGAATTGATCGAGGGGTTTTGCGAGGTCATTCCCTAATGAAGTTCAAAATGTGGTTCATGGACATATACAGTGTAGGCAGTTTCATTTATGGTTTTTCTTTAGACCTACCATCTTTGTTTAGGTGTTTAGTAGTCTTGTTTCCCTCTAGTAGACTTGTAAGATTATTTCTCTTCAATATGAAATATGTACTACTCTCCATGACCAAAATGTTGTCTATGTTTTAGAGACCTAATTCAGCATTCTATAGTCAACTCAACTTCCTCCAAATTGATGTAACTTCTACCCCTTTCTTAAACCTCTTCTAAGGTATACACCTTGTCCACTGCAATGATTTCTATAAGGATTGGTTTCTTTTGAACCCTGTCTCAAAAGCAATAATTGTAATAAAGGTTAAGACTAAGTATTTATGTAATTCCTAAACTGAATAGCCTCATGTAATCTTAGAAGGTATCATTTGACTTTTTTTGTTATCTCAAATAAAGTTTCCAAGTTATATGGTATTTGTTGATTTATAAAAAGAAGAGCCTTAGATCAATTTTTTAGTTATTTAAAGGTTGCAATTAAACCACTAATGAGTGTTTGATACCAATCTCTAGTCACACATGTTAATATAAATGAGAAAGTGTAACGCTTTATTACATTTTATGCATCGAGTAGATCATTTATTTCTCTAATATGTAATTTATATATTTATATTCATATGAATACTTCATAACATTGTAGGCTCTAATGGTGGTAGCTTGAATTTTAGTAGCAGATATTTGAGCAAAATGGTCCTTATAAATGGGTTTTCAAAATCATCATATATAGGCTCTTAGTTCTAATTTTATGACATATTAGGTAATGTAGGTCAATAGTGGTCTGTTGTGGGTAGGCCTGCGATATTGTTCTAATTTGTAGACATTTTTCGTAATGAGAGTTAGTTATGGTATTGCCTCATCTAATATTGGTTTCACTTATTAAATACTATAGGGTGGTTCATATTTGATCTCATCGATTTTTGTGGCTGCAAGTTTAGATTGTGAGTCTTGGTTATAAATAACAGTTGTTATTGTACATTGCTAATTATTGATGGCAAACTTGCTTATTCCGGGTGTAAAGGCAATTATAAGAAAGGAGGAAGTAGGCCTAAAGGCAGTTGTAAGGAAAGAGGAGGCAGGACTATTGGTTCAATTTATTATTAAAACAAAGAGAGATCTGATTTTATGATTGCTAATCATATATTTTGAACGAAATTAGGTCCTAACTCATAATTTTGATCATAAAAAAACATGTTACTATTAATGTTGGTGATATTAAAAAGATAATATGTGAAAGATCAAACTCAATGAAATGGTAAAACAAGGAAAGGAGCCAATTGAGCAATCAACAAATGAAGAAAATGAGTAAAGTGAAGCAAATGTATTATACAAAGTCAATCCAAAAATTTTATATATGTTAAATCTTAAATATTACACTAAAAATAAATTATACAAATTGCATTAGCTTCTCTATGTAGATAGGTGATTGATCGTTTTGAAATGTAGAGAGACTAATTTTCAACACCAGATATGTGCAAATGCTTTTAGATTTTAGTGAGCTTGTCGAAATTTCAATGTCAAAGGGATTTTGTTGCTAAAATAATTTTAGATCTTCTTATTGAGTCTTGAGATGTAGCAATTACAAGTTAAGATATAAACATGTGATATTGGTTAGTAAAAGAATGAAAATGCAATAATATAATGCTCTATCAATCGCATCACTTTCCAATAGCTGCGTGTAAAATACAAGCACTTCCACTTGTCGGTTTCTTCCAGATATGACTTTCAACGTGTAGTCAATTGTTAGGTTCATGTCATGTAACAGACATCTGTTTGTCACCTCTATCCACTTTGCATCTTCCATGTTGTTACGCAGCTATTAATATTTGTCTGGCTCAGTACTTCGTCAACTGAAAATATAGGCATACCAAGTCGAAGATAAGCACCATTTAGATGCAATAGCAAGAATGGCCATTTTACATTTGCTGGCAGCAGGATACATATTCAGTGAACTTAAAATGAGTGTATTATAACTTATAAGATCCACAAACAGCAAATCCAAGATTGCAGGATACGAAAAAAGCATGGCACAAACTTTAACTTGGATAGCATAATATATGTTTACACTTATTACTATTATTATTATGCGTTTTACATGTTAGTGATTGAATTAAAATTTTAACCAACCAGAAGCACTATTATTTTGTAAACATAGATTTGCACCCTTTGGATCCAATAACAGCGTGCAAACTGTACCAGAGTATGTTTAGCTGGAAAAGGCTTCAGCAGGCTTTGCAGACACATCTTGCAATCCACAAACCATGTTTGCAGGAACAGCTATATCAATCATCTTCGGATACTGAAGGTTCAAATCTGTGAATGAAAATTTTGTATTAAATTCACTAATATCAGCCTTAAACAAATGCTGATGAGATGGTGCTACTTACTTGCCATGATACTCTTGAATGTTTCCTGGCAAAAGGCATTAAAACAATTGAACCAATTAGATACAGGAACAATTCACAAAAAAAAAAAAAGCAGGCAGACAAAAGAACGCAAAAGATGAACCTCATCCTTTGTGAGTCTTGGATTATAAAGCATTTCTTCCTCAACAGAGCTCACCTGCAACTCACACGATGGTTCAGAGTAAACACCTCCACTAATATGCTCAGATAACTGAAGAGCGAGCTAAGATAGAGTATCATACAGTGAACCCCCGGTAATCATGAGCCGGATAGATCAAAGTGTCCTTGGGCAATGTGAAGATCTGACAACGATGACAGTTGGTATTTAGATATGTAAAGCGGTTTAACTACTAACAAAGAGAGAGTATCTGAAAAGACAATATATATTTTTCCTTACCTGCGAATGGACTGACTGGTATAGTTGATCTGAACTTCCTCCCTACAAATTAATTGAAGTAATTGTATAAAAAGGAGTGGATCCTAAAATGCCAGAGTTGAGCAGAGAATGAAAAATCTTGCAGAATGAATTAAAATGTAAGAACTAAAACCTGGAAATCTGTTCGTCCACATCCACGGATCAGCAGTGCATCACCAGTAAAAGCCATCCGTGGTTGCGGTTGATCAAGCCCATCTCCTGTAACATAGGTTACACAACCTTGTGTATGGCCAGGTGTGGCTCGTACCTGGCAATCCAAAGTTTAAAAACATTTAAAAGGATACTAGAAAAAAAACAAGATAAATAGGTGGATAAATAAAAAGTTGGAAGCAATTGTCATACTGAAAGGAGTGTACTCCAAATATTATGTTTTGGAAATTGTGAAATCACCAGATTGACACCAACATGAAAAATGACAATCACTGCTTTTGCCCAACATGATGGACATTAACTAGCAAAATGTAAGTAATATTCACAACTCATGAGAAATGTGAGAAGCATTAAATTTTTAAAGAAATATCTCACTTCAAAACCAAATAATGAAGGTAACTGTTAGATCCAAAATTTCAAAGCACTTCTCAGCGACTTTTACGATGTGCCTTAAGAGGAAGGTTAGCTGGATTATACGCATGAGGGAAGCATGCAAAAATATTAAGGCAAACATGGGCGAGTGAGATTGAACTTGGTGCAAATTTTAGTAGGGTCTCGGACCTTGTGGAGATTGACTCGACCCATACTAAGGACTTGGCCCATGCTCGGATAAATGAACCACAACTAGCAAACTTGTTGTGGAAAACATTAGATCAAGCCAGTGTATTATGTGGGCTTCGGCAAAATCACACTACATCATCAGCGGATAGAGATCGTGGGGAGATTATAAATGATGTGGTGACAACTAGGAGTTAGAGTTACAGTGGACTCAATATCTGAAGATAGTGGAAATCTTCGAGGATGAGGATGCTAGTTTCCTATTTGAATCTAAACTCTATCTTTTTGTTATCTTGAAGATTCTATCTTATCAATTAGAGCCCTATTTGAATGGAGATGTCATTCAATTGATCCACGTGAAGTAATTCGATATAGATAGACGCGATCTTAGCACAATCTTAGGCAGTTCAGTTTAATTGAGATTCTGAATGTAACTTGACTTCCAAGTTAAAGTATATATATAGCCCATTCGAGTTTTGCTCTCCTCATTCAGTTAGAGAGAGTATTCCTTTTATTCTTTTGAAGAAAAGTAACATAAGGGTTGGTTTTACCATATCTTTCTTGTTTCCTTGTTGTCTTTATTTTCCTATTACTTCCGTAGCATTGTTTCTTCGAGTATGCAAGGTAAACACTTGAAGGTCGTTGAAGGCTAAAGTCTTGCTTAAGCGGACCTAAGTATGACTGTCATACAAAAGGTGTTGACGATCAACTTCGATGAAAGTTTGAGTCCCAAAGTGACATTTGTATCAACTAATATCAGAGTCAATCTAGAGCGATGGTTGGTGGAAGTAATCTCACAGAAAGGGTTACCAGAATAGAGGTGATTCCTGAGTCTCCAGTCCCGATGGATGAGGGAAATAGTTCCTTTGTTAGATTGTATTGTAGCCTTGGAGAGGGAGCTTCAAGCAACTATGAGAGCGCTCGAGGAACAGATGACAGCTCGTGAGGAGATGAGCTATGATCTATTGGTGCTCAAGCATGCAATAGCAAGGCACTAGATGGGTGTCCGAGTGGAAAGCACTATGGTAAAGGTGTGAGAGCCACAAGTTTTTGATTTTTTGATAGCAAGTGGAGGGTCAAAGAGCTCAAAAATTTTCTGTAAGATATGGAATAGTACTTTGCAGTAGCAAAGGTAGCAAACTCAGAAAAGGTGTCAATCACAGCAATGTACATGGTGGTTTATGTCAAGTTGTGATGGAGGACGAAGATCTCTAATGACATCAGTGTGAGGTAAACACTTCGAGGGTCATTGAAGGCTGAAGTCTTGCTTAAGTAGACCGAAGTAAGACTGCCGTGTAAAGGGTGTTGGCAATCAACTTCAGTAAAAGTTTAAGTACCAAGGTGATCTTTGTATCAACAACCATGATAGTATAACTGTATAAGTAATAACCCATTGCATTTTTATTGGAAGTCTTATCAGAAGTACCAGTTTTGTTTTTAGATCATTCGTATGCATAACCTTTTAGATGACTAATTGGTCTCGTTTATTTAAGAAAACACTAGAAGATAATCTCTTATTAGAATGATACTGTTACTACTTGCTTTAACCAATACCTAAACATATACTGTTAACTTCTAAACCAAAGGCTTCACTATTCTTAGGTCTCGTTTGATGACCAGTAATAAAGGAATCGGAATGAAAAATGAGAATGGGAATGAAAAGTGAGAATTGAAAAAGGAATAGAATTACTGATTATGGGTGTTTAACATGCAAGCACCAGCAATGAGATTATAGAAATTAATAGTTATATTAGTGTTTGATATCAAATATTAAGAATGGTAATGAAAATTTTTTACTTATG
>JANKYF010000009.1:875607-885953 GCA_029829435.1 Erythroxylum hondense
TTACAGTTAAGAACCCTGCAAGGTTATAAGCACAAGGCTTCAGGACTACGAGAGTTGGGCTCTGGGAACGGGGTCCAACATAAGCTTTCATTTCTATGATTTTGTTTGTAATGAAATTGTTGTTGGCAATTGGCAATTGGCAATTTTATTTAACTTGTATTGACCTAGTGCAAAACGTGATGATATAAAAAGGATAGAGTTTAGGCTTAACTTGTTGGCTGCTATTTGCTTCTTACACTCAAATTAAATGAGTTGTACTTTTGATGGGAACATGATGCTCAAAATTAGAAAACTAATAACACAAAAACTAAAAATTATAATAAGAAAATGAAAGTAGAATTAAATAACTCCTAAAAATTTAATTAAATTTAGGAATATTCAATTGCATCCAAACATATTTCAGCATCAATTGAGGTTATGTCACAATAAACATGTTAATTTTGTTCCTGGTTTGAATTAAAAGTTAATTGTGAACGGAGTATATTTGAGGGGAATTAGGAGTAATGGAAAATTGGAAGACGTACTTAGATCGGGCTTTTGGCTCTCCTGCTTGGCTCTCTGCGCATCCGAGCACTCGAGTGCACCACTTGCCTTTTCTTAAATCGGATCATCGTCCTCTCCTTATTAGGTTCCTAGCCTCTGAGCCCCCAACCCGCCGAGTAGGCCTTTCCGATTTCAATCAATGTGGCTCACCCACGATTCTTTTGCCCAAGTGGTCACTGATAACTAGCATCCTGGCTCCTTAGATTTCAGTGGCGCGATCCATCGCCTCTCGGAAATGCTCCACCATTGGAATTCTATGGAGTTTGGAAATATATTCCATTGAAAGAAACGCCTCATGGCTCGGCTTGAGGGCATTCAACAACTGGTGGAGGACACCGACTCCCCCCCCCCTTCTTGAGCTCGAGACTTACTTACGGAATGAGCTAGAATCTGTGCTTTATCAGGAGGAGCTCTTCTAGCACCAACGGTCCAGGAGTCAGTGGCTTAGGCAGGGCGACAGGAATACTCAGTATGACCACGCTCTCACACGTACCAGGCATCGTCAATCCCACATCCTCTCTCTTCCCGACGTCTATGGTAACGACGTTACCGACCCTGCGGCGATCCGCAGTATGGCTCAGCGCCACTTGGAGGATTTATACCGACCTGATGGACGACTCTCTTTCCCTGAGTCTCTTCCTGGGCAGTTTCCTTCTCTCCCGCCGCATATGGCGGAGGACCTCACCCATCCACTCAGCCCTGTGGAAATCAAGCAGGCGTTTTTTCCTTGAATCCTAACAAAGCCCCAGGCTTTGATGGATTTACCGCTCTGTTCTACCAATCCCAGTGGGACACCGTCGGCCCCTCCCTGATTCAATTCCTTCAGTGGATCTTTCGACACGAAGTGTAGGAAGCGGCTATTAACCGCACTATCACTGCCCTTATTCCTAAAACCCCCTCCCCCACTTCCATCTCAAAATTTCGTCCCATCGCGCTTTGCACTGTGTTATACAAAGGCCTCTCCAAGATTATATCTAATCGACTCAAACCGTATCTCGAGACGCTTGTCTACACGACCCAGTGTAGTTTTGTGCCTGGCCGTCTTATTACCGACAATATCATCATTACCCAGGAAGTGATTCATTCTATGAACGCAAAACTGGTCAGACGGGGTTTATGGCCATCAAAGTGGACCCTGAAAAAGCGTACGACCGCCTTGATTGGGACTGCATTCAAGCCACCCTGCAGAATATTGGTCTTCCAGCCTCGCTTCTATCGCTTATCATGCAATGCATCACTACGGTGTCCTTCCAAGTGAATTGGCATGGCGCGTTGAGCGAGGAGTTTCGGCCTTCTCGCGGTATTCGTCAGGGCGACCCTCTTTCCCCGTACCTTTTTGTGTTGTGCATGGAACGCCTCATCCACGCGATCACTCATAAGATGTCCTCCAGTTAGGTTGAGTAGGCACGGGCCCCCTCGTTCCCACTTATTCTTTGCCGACAATTTCATCCTCTTCTCAGAGACTTCTCTCAATCAAGTTCATGTCCTTCGGACTATCTTGGACTTGTTTTACATGGCTTCGGGACAATGTGTGAGCCAAGACAAATCGAGATGTTACTTCTCCAAGAATGTCCCTCCCTCAACCGCTCGGGCCTTAAGTCGCGCTCTCAGATTCCCCAGGACATCCGACCTAGGTCGGTACCTTGGGGTCCCCCTCCTACACCAGCGGGTCGGTAAGCATACCTATCAACACATCCTGGATAAGGTCCATCACCGTCTGTCGGGTTGGGCTCCTTCCACGTTGTCTTTTGCTGGTCGGGTCATCTTGATTCAATCGGTCTTATCGACTATACCGAGTTACACGATGCAGACTGTCCGCTTACCGCGAGGGCTGAGTGACGCTCTGGAACAAACTATGTGACAATTTTTGTGGGGCTCTACTCAAGACAGCCGAAAGATACCCCTGGTTAGCTGGGAGGAGGTTTGTATGCCCAAGGTTCTAGGGGGTTTAGGTATCCGACGGATTAAGGAAATGAATGATACATTCTTGGCTAAACTCGACTGGGCCTTGATCCAGAATCCCAATGCCTTATGGGTACAGGTGCTTTTTGACAAATATGTTTTTGATGTTCACCGCATTTCCTCATCCCTTCCTTCCTCCGGGGGATCGATGGTGTGGAGGAGCATCAGGGCGACATGACACATAGTGACTCAGGATCTGCAATGGCGGCTTGGGGATGGTACGACGCCTAGGTTCTGGCTCGACCCTTGGGTCACGGATATTGGCCCGCTCCTATCCCACTCTACTCAGGCCATCTCAGCTCCCCTCCTTAGCTTCCGCGTCTGTCACTTTGTGGGCCCCACCGGCCAGTGAAATTTGGCATCCATTCAGGATTTCCTCCCGCCTTCGATTTGTCGCACTATAGCCGACATGTTTCCCCCTTCTCCGTCTCTGGACCCAGACAGATTAGTCTGGGGAGCCTCAGACCATGGGCATTTTATCGTTGCTTCTGCTTACTCCCTGATTCTGGGACACGCGACCGACGATCCGCCTGGAGTTTGGAGGGCCATTTGGCAGTAGTCGGGCCCCCAGCGGGTGCGCTCTTTTTTATGGTTACTAGCACACGATCGGCTGCTCAGTAATCAACAAAGGGTGCGTCGCCATCTCACCACAGACAGTACCTGTCCCCACTGCTCCCACGAAGAATCCTCCCCACATGTTGTCCGTGACTGTCTGCTCGCTCGACAAGTGTGGGCCTCCCTCCAGTATGATATCATCACCTTGGCTTCTTTCGCCCTTCCCGCCAGCGATTGGCTGCATACCAACATCCTCCAGCATCGGCGAGTGCAGGGCAAAGATTGGGCCCTTTTTTTTGGGTTGACCTGCTGGTTCCTCTGGACATGGAGGAACAAGGCTATTTTTTATTCCGATTTTGTGCGACCCACCTCATCCTCTTTTCTTATCTTGTCTTTTGCAGATCAGGTTCAGACGGCCTTTGAGAGACCCAGTCTCGACATTACCGGTTTCCATCCTCGCCAGGAACACCAGATCGGGTGGTGTCGGCCGTCGGCTGGGTGGGTCAAGTTGAACACCGATGGGGCTTGTAATCGCCACCAATTCACGGCTTCGGCCGGTGGTCTCATCCGCGACAGTGACGACAACTGGCAAGGCGGCTTCTCCCAGTTTATCAGATGGTGCACAGCACAGTCAGCAGAGCTCTGGGTTCTCTACACAGGTCTGTCATTGGCTTGGCGTTTGGACTTTCGTCGGCTTGAGCTGGAAGTGGACTCATTGGGGGTGCACCAGCTTCTTTCTTCTATGACGTCCCGCTCTCAGTTAGGCAATCTTATTGTCATGGGTATCCTAGAACTTCTCAACCGGAACTGGTCTGTTGTTCATCGACATGTGTACCGAGAGAGTAACAGATGCGCGTATTGGCTCGCTACCCAGGCCGGTCCTGCCAACATTGGTGTCACTTATTTTGATGTTACACCTATAAGGTGTCATACTCTCTTTCTAGAGGATATGTTGGGGCGTTGTTTTTCCCGTCTCATTTAGTGTCCAGTGTACTCTTTCCCTTTATAAAAAAAAAAGGGATTATTTTAGCCTATTGGGGATCAATTATGAATTTAGTTTGATTTGATCCTTAATTGGGTAGCCAGAAAAGTTAAAATGATTGAAATTGAAAGGAAATTCAGTGCCTAATTTGGGATTTAGAAATATATTAGGACCTGAAAACGAATATATGCATATATAAAAAAAAGCGTCATAAGTGAAAAGAAAGATCTAGTTTGGAAAATAATATAATTGAGGGGACTGTTTTGTGAAAAGGCATAACTGAAACGCGACATCTGGGAGAAGAAAGTTTAAAAAGAAAAAGGAAAGGTAAGCAAAACGGCAAGAAAGAAGGAAAGGAGATTCATCACTGAAACGATGTCACGTGAAAACAAAGGAAAGCTATACATTGAAACTGGTGAGGTTTGCCTCACTTTGGACTCTGGAGTTAAGAGTTTGTTTCTTAATGGCTGCTTTGTTAACTTTGTTATATGGAGATGGTTTTCTTAATGGCTTTTGCTGGTTTTAGTTTTCTCCAAAAAAACACAACAGAAAGTTGGAACCTTCATGGTCTCTCTTCTCAGTTTTGCACTGAGAAACAAACTCTTCTTTCCCAATGCTTTCTGCTACAACCCCCTTCTGTGTTTCCTCTCTCTTAATCCCACATGCTATTACCATAGCTCCAATCACAATGATCAGACCCCATCTTCACTATGGCCTCCGTCACCACAAGCACCCACGTCTCCGGTTAGGTCCATTTGTTCACTGATTTGTGAATCCTATTTCCAGCAAAGGCATCTCCAGCTTGAGGTTGACCCTGATTCTTTGACTCATGAACATGCTATTACAATTGTTGCTTCCCTTGCAAACGAAGCGGGTTCGATGGTGGCTTTGAGTTTCTTCAATTGGGCCGTCAGGTTTCCTAAATTTAGGCACTTTATGAGGTTATACATAGTCTGTGCAACTTCTTTTATTGCTAATGGCAATTTGGAGAGAGCCAACGAAGTGATGCATCACTTGATGAGAAATTTTGCTGAGGTTGGAATGTTAAAGGAGGCTGTTTGTATGGTTCTCGAGATGCAAAAACATGGCTTGCGATTGAGTGCTAGGACGCTGAATTGTGCCATTGGAGTTGCCTGTGAGATGGGCTTAGTTGACTATGCGGAGAATGTTTTCACTGATATGTCTCAGAATGGGTTGTTTCCTGATTCTAACTCTTATAAGTTGATGGTTATTTGTTACTGTAGAATGGGTAGAGTTTCAGATGCAGATAGGTGGTTGAAGGATATGGTTGAAAGTGGTTTAACTGTTGATAATGCTACTTGTACTTTGATTATGAGCACATTTTCTGAGAAAGGTTTTGTGAACAGAGTGTTATGGTATTTTGATAAATGGGTTAAAATGGGCTTAAAACCAAATCTGATCAATTATTCCTCTTTGATTAATGGATTGTGCAAAATGGGTAGGATTAAGCAAGCATTTGAGATGTTGGAGGATATGGTTAGGAAAGGATGGAAACCAAATGTGTACACTCATACATCACTAATTGATGGACTGTGCAAGAAGGGGTGGACTGAAAAAGCATTTAGGCTCTTTCTTAAGCTTGTTAGAAGTGATCATTACAAGCCAAATGTACATACCTATACGTCAATGATCTCCGGGTATTGCAAAGAAGAAAAGCTGAATAGAGCAGAGATGTTATTTAGCAGAATGAAAGAACAAGGATTAGTTCCGAACACCAAGACTTACACTTGTCTTATTGAAGGCCACAGCAAGGCTGGTAATTTTGGTAGAGCATATGAGTTGATGGATCTAATGGGAAAAGAAAGCTTCAATCCAACAATTGTCACGTACAACGCACTCGTTGATGGACTCTGTAAAAAACAAAGGATTCAAGAGGCATATAAACTGCTGATAAGGGGAATGGAACGTGGATTGAAAGTTGATACAGTAACATATACAATTCTCATATCTGAGCATTGTAGGCGAGCTGATGATAAACAAGCTCTTGCTTTGTTAACTAAGATGTTCAAATCTGGCTTGCCACCTGATATTTATACTTACAATACTCTGATTGCTTTCTTCTGTAGGAAAAAGAGAATGGGGGAAAGTGAGAAACTTTTGGAGGAATTAGTTGGACTCGGATTAGTTCCAACTAAAGAAACATTTACATCCATGATTTGTGGATATTGCCGAGCGGGAAATGTCAGTTTAGCTAAAAAGTTCTTCCATGAGATGAATGTTCACGGTTGCATGCCAGATAATCTTACTTATGGAGCTTTAATAAGCGGGTTGTGCAAAGAGTCTATGTTGAATGAGGCTCGAGAGCTGTATGAAACCATGGTTGACCAAGGGCTGGTGCCATGTGAAGTTACAAGACTAACAATATCTTATGAGTATTGTAATCAAGATGATTCTGCTACAGCAATGATCATCTTAGAGAGGCTAGACAGAAGGTTCTGGATTCGAACGGTTAACACATTGATTAGGAAGCTTTGTAGTGAGAAGAAAGTTGGCATTGCTGTATTGTTTTTCCATAAATTATTGGACAAGGAGTGCAACGTGGATCAGGTGACTTTGGCAGCATTTATGACTGCTTGTCATGAGAGCAACATGCATGCACTTGCTTCAGATTTATCTGAGAGAATCTCCAGAGGAATCGGTTAATGGTGCAGAGTTAATAAACTGGTGATGTTATATTGTTTACAATTTAAACTGCCCAATTACATTTTTTTTTACAGAGTTAATCTTGAAAACTGTCAGATTGTGACTCTTTCTAATCATTTGAGGTCCACATTGAGTGTGAGACAGGATTGTAATCTCTTGTGAGACAGGATTGTAGTCTTTGTTGAATATAGATGATATATAGAACAAAGTTGATCATTCATGTTTGGAAGTATAAGCAGTTAAGAATCTTCGTCTGTTGTGCTATTTTTGAACTGCACAACAGTTGTATGAAGTTATGTGAATGTGAATGGTTACTTTGCAAGCAATGATATATGTGTAGGATAAGGCAGCTGAAGTAGATTATTTGGTTCTGCATGGCACAGTTAGACCATTGGATCAGGTGCTAGACTCATGAAAATGAATTCAATTAATTGTTTGTCAACTGATTGCATTTGGCCTATTTCTTCATCCAGCTAGCAGTTGCATGCACGTTAATAGATTCAGGGAAGTCTTGTTGGCTATAGATGTAGGCATTCTTAGTAGATGTTTCCTGCAAGGTTGCAGGAGCGTTAGTCTAATTCTGTACTTGATATGATACTGTTTCACGAAAGCAGCAATTGGTTCTTGGGGGATATTAAGATTTTTGAGTTATAGATGGCTTCAGAAATATTCCTTTTATGAATTACAACATTCACCTTTTGCATCTCATGCTTTTTTCTAACTGTAAACAAAAGTTGGTGATTGATTAGAAGCCTGCCTTTGCAACCATAAGATATTGACAGACATTTGCTTATTAGTACTTGTAAAAGACTGCCTCCAAACATAACCTGCGTAATTCTTCATTTCGAATCAGTTATGCATAACATCCTTGAAAGCAGAATCATAGTTTCTTCTTATTCCCCACGAAGGAACTTTCTATTCACTTGTATCCAGTCAACTCAGTCACCACTTGAGACAATTGTTTAATCTAGTACCTCATATGATATCTGACAGTTGGATAATCCCAGCTGCCCAGCTTGGATAACACCCATCATTCTCTTTGACTGCCTTCTTCGGAGGAGGAAAGAAATGTGAGTGGAAGCACCAAAATTTGTCGACTGAAGTCCTCAAAGCTCAAACGTACTTACCTGCTTTACAACAGCCCAATATGGAATTTCATGCACTTCTGGTGACCGAGTCTCGATCTCCTGTCCAAGATTATGGTGTTTTATTGTGTCCAATGAATCTCAGCCGTTTATTTATGTGAATTTTGTATAGATCCTGCGTAGACCCCGCGTGAGTCGCATAAAATAAATGATTGAGATTTTATGGACAGAATAAAACAGAGTAATATTGGACAGAAGATCTATTCCCCTTATGACCTGATCCCAAGAACAAGTTTTGAAGGTTAATCTGACAATAAACAGGATACTATTAAATATGTCAGTAATGTCTCACATCAATATTTTGTAACAAGAAGTCTGACAAAGCACCTTGTGATCAAGATATGCTCAAAAAGATAGGACATGACTTGTCATAGGCAATCTATTGCTCGTGGACGTAGGATGTCTCACCTTGTGATCAAGATATGCTCAAAAAGATAGGACATGACTTGTCAATTGTCATAGGCAATCTATTGGTCTTGGACGTTGAATAGACATCCTAGCCGCGGTCGTCAACTAAAGAACATTTCGTGATTGCAGTAAAAAGCAAATATGTGAGAAGGTACTTTCCACATTTTCATACTTGTGCTACAGCATTGAGGAAAATTCAGGCGCATAGCTTGCTAGCTTTAGCTGACCATCCAATTCATACAATATCGAGCAAATCTCGTCAGAAGATTGGTGAGATTTATCAGATGCTGCAAACCGATATATTTTTCTTTCCATCTCAATCCAACTGGCCCCAGGGCACGTCTTTTCTATCCGTAGGTTCTTCATGGTTACTCTCACTTTTGCAGCTTCACCCCACCTGTTAACTTCAGCGTACATGTTAACCAGAAGGCTGTAATACCCACTATTCCCTGGTTCCAAAACCATCAAGTTGTCGACAGCGATTTGGGCAATCATTAAGTTCCTGTGAAGTTTGCATCCTCCCAGCAAGGCACCCCAGATAACAGCATTTGGTTCATAGCTCATATTTTTTATCAACTCCAGTGCTTCTTCAAGTAATCCAGCTTTAGCCAATAAATCAACCATGCAACCATAGTGTTCAATTTCAGGAGGGATGGAATAATCACATATCATACTCTCAAACTTTCTACGGCCTTCTTCAACAAGTCCTGCGTGAGTGCAGGCTCTCAAAACACTAATAAACGTAACACCATTTGGCTTAATCTTCTCCCATTCCATCTTTACAAACATTGCCAAGGCCGCTTCTGCATACCCATGAACTGCAAGACCATCAATCACGGCGTTCCAACAGAAGAGGTTCTTCTGTTGCAACTTGTAGAACAGCAGAAGGGACCTGTCCAGACTCCCGCACTTGGCATACATATCAATCAATGCAGACCCTATGTATACATCAAGCTCAAACGCATTAGAAATTACATAATAATGTATTTCTTTCCCAAGGTCAAGGGCCCCAAGATGAGCACATGCTGAAATCACGGTTGCCATAGTCACTGCATCAGCGGTAATTCCCATCTTCGTCATCTCATTAAAAGCTTGCAATGATTCCTTAAATTTTTCATTCTCAGTGTAACACCTGATCATGGTTGTCCATGAAATAACATCTTTCTCAGGCATTTGATAAAACAACTCTTCAGCCAATTCCACGTTTCTTAGTCTTGCATAGCCATGAATCAAAGTATTCCAAGTAGCTATGTTCCTTTCAGGCATCACATCGAACAACCTCCTTGCAGAACTCAAATCCCCATTCCGTACAAAGCCAGAAATCAATGTAGTCCAGGCAAAAGCATCTCTTTCAGGCATTTCATCGAATACCGTCTTTGAATCTTCCATCCTGCCAATGTTTGAATAAAAATCTACAAGAGAAGTTTGAACAAACAAATGCGCTGGAAACCCGGTTCTCCAAATGTGACAATGGACAGCTTCTCCAAACCTCGATTCAGATAACAAGCTACAGGCTTTAACCAACGAAGAAAACGTATAACTACTGGGCAAAACTTCCGCTCTTAACATGCTAACATAAATTTCAAGTGCTTGGATTGGCTTATCGAACTCAACAAAACCCCTAATCATTGCATTATAGACAAATACATTGGGATTCTCCATCTGGGAATAGGCTAACATAGAGTAATCTACACGACTAAAGGAGATACAAGCCGTAATAAATTGATTCACGAAGAAGCAATCTTGATTTGAACTGGTCTTGACCATGGTGGCATATACAGATTCTAGCTCTTTTAAACTGGAACAACGTTTCAATTGGCCGGCTGCATTTTGAATCTGAGAGGCAGCTACACGAGACTGTCGAAGATGAGGCTTTCGAGTTGAGAAAAGATTAAATTTTGGTCCAGCTCTCATGTACTCTCAGACTCGCTATAAAACATAAACAGATTGCTTCTCCACTTAAGCTTATTTCAGATTAAGAAGAAGAGGCCAAACAGACAAAGAAGCTTGTGGTTATATCCAAGCTTGTTCTGTCATGGCCAAAGGTAGTGCCCGATAATTGATTTAGGTAGTGCCCGATACTCGAT
>JANKYF010000009.1:887448-898591 GCA_029829435.1 Erythroxylum hondense
TATATAAATTTTGAAATGAATAAGTTCAAATTAAAATTATTTTTAAAGAAAGTGAATCAAAAGATGTTATGTGAAAAATGTTATATTCATTTAATTAACATAATTGCTTAACAAAAATAGATTTTTAAAAAATATATTAACTGTACATAAAATTTTAAAATGAATAAGTTCAGACTAATTATTTTAAAAGAAAGTGAACTAAAAGATGTTATATGAGAAATGTCACATTTATGTAGTTATCACAATTGCTTCTAATTAGTCATACTTAAATATAAGTTGCTTAATATGATAAAGAAATTAGTGATAATACTTATGTTGTATCTAAAATTTTAGAGCATATAAACACGATTAAATCTGTTTAGAATATAAAAGATAATTAATGGAATCTTTAACTTCCTAAAAACATTCTTAGTTTTAAAATAAATATCAATCCATATAAAAGATCGAAAACATATGTATTTTAGGTTTTGATATTAATTTGGACTTTAAATGTTTTTGTTTATAGTTATACAATTTAAGAATACATATGATGAATGTTGTATATATTACAAAAATCATTTTATTATCAAAATAAAAGAATATCATCATGCTAATATAATGCAATTTTTTAAAAGATACAATTTACAAAAATTCTAAGTGAAATTATCAATTATAGCTAGAGAATGGAGAGTAAAGATTGAAGTTGACTAAATAGGAAGAGACAACAATTTAAAACCTGTATAAAAATATACAAGTAAATAATCATATCTTTAATTATCAAAAACCAAAGCAATCATATAAAAAAATAAGTAAATCAAGAAATAAAGATTAAAGATAACAACTAATTATTATAATTAGGGTCTTCAATAGTTTGCACCACTTTGTCTATATGTAGAAACATTATTGTGTAAATTATGCCTGATCATGTAATAATTGTATAAATGAATATCAAACACATGATAACCATTAATTAAATATGCCTTTATTATCAAATATTTTTTTGAAAAAAATTCAGTTAAATGATTGGTCTCCTTCGTACTAGTACTTTTATTAATATTAAAAGACAATATCATAAAGAATAAAGACAAAATTGATATTTCATAAGGAATAGAATTTACCCTTAATATTTTCATCATCTAACTAACTTCAAGCATATATTAGACTTATATATTACTAGGATGAAGTAGAGCATGGTGAAGATTAATTATTGGATTGCTAGTACTAAAAACAGACTTTAAAGTAATAGTAAAAGATGTAATTGTTATAAGATCTTGTGTAATTACTATCGTGATCGAAAAATCACTTCTATATTTTTTTCTACCTTAGCAATACATCAAACTCCACGCCTTCAACTTTGGTTATACAATCTGCCATCAAAATTTTTTTCCAACTCTATCATACTGAAAAAATTCATAACCCATTTTTCTTTCATGAATTTTACAAAATGAGGGTTTCACACTTGTCTTAAAAGAAGCCGAGCCTAAACTTGGAGCTGAACTACTGTGATCATGATTTGTTTTCCAATCTTAGTTGATAATCATTAAACAAATCATTCCAAAATTATCTAATGATACGAATATGCTCTTGAGCTCAATCACTATACAACATGTCATATTAAAAATTAACTCCCTCCATCTTGTATCTCAAGTCTAACACAGAAAAGACTTCCATAATATATCCTACTATATAACAACAATAATTGAACTTCTCCTTCATCTGCTCTACCATAATCTATATCACCTTATTGGAATCAAATATCCAATTAGATGAGGTTTATATATATATATATATATATATCTTGTACATATTGCTAAAGCAACTGTATAAAGTTGGATATTTTATTCCTAAGAGCAACTTAATAGTAGTGTAAAACATCTCTAAATTTACACAAAGTACTTTAGCCAACTCTCATTGCTCTTCTATAGGAAGGCAAGTATATTGAAAATCTCTTTGTCTCAGCTTGGTAAACACCTCAATATTCTAGGTTGCTAACTACAACATCTCGAGGGTTATATTCCATTTGTAAGACATCCATTACCAACTTTCTCTTACACAGAATGTATAGTTTTCGGGCAGTTTCTTCAAAATTTTCATCTCTTTTGGGTGTTGTGCAGTTTCTTCAAACTTTTCATCTCTTTTAGGTGTTGCACTCCAATACTACACTATCTCGGATCAATTCTACTATTTCCTTTATCACCTCCAACTTATCCTTCACAATCAAAATCATAATATGCACAAAAGAATGCATATGGAACAACCTCCCACCAATTAGCAAGCTCCTAACTTGTAACTTATTCTTAAACTTTTCAATCGTCACATCATTTGTGATATAACTGTCAATTGTTATGGTGGATAGTTTGGAGGTAATATTTTAATCCATTAAATAATAAATTAACACAGTTATTAACCTTTCACTTGTATGTAATGCTGACACATAAATAAACTTATCATTTACAAATATAAACAAAAATCAATCATAACATAATAAACAAATAAATGATGACAATATTAAATAATATAATTTGCCTCAGTAATTAACTACATAGAGTTCAGTCATTGTCAATATAGTGTGTTGTCACATTTTATAACTTAGCTTTTGGTTATCAGCTGTCCATATGCCTGATGTAATGGTAACCAATCCTTCAATGCTCGATAACATTTTTAATATTTTTTTTCTTTTAATCCTCATATATCTTGAAATTTTCTTTCTTCAAAGTATTTTGAGTTGGGATCTTGAAGGTCAATTAGAGTGAGTTGAGAAAAATACTAAATCTATTGCCATCGACTATGGAGAGGAAATGTTCATACTAACGAGCAAAAACTTTGATATGTTGATGTTATAAGTTTGTAACAGTTATTTCATTCTTCCTTCTTATTAGGTTAGAGGGTTAAAAATGTTTATCCTCTTGATACGAGCTTCTTTTTATTACAAGATTCCATGTCTTTCTAAATAAGAGGTTTCACCTTTTGAACTCCTATCCAATAATTTGTGACAATATTTTTGTTTGACCTTCTCTATTCCTTCCATTGATCTAGTTTTATTAAAGTGATTCCAAACTTCGCTTCTTAATGAAGCTACTCCTTCAACATGACTTGTTTCTTCACTTAGTATTGGATTAGAAGTCTCTGCTAGTTTACTCTTCAGTATCGGATTTTAACTCTCCACCTAAGGAATATTCTCATCCACTTGAAACAATAAATATGATTATATAAGTTATTCATGTACATTTACATGTATATGTACACTTTCGATAAACATTTATCAATCAAAATGATGATGACGACAACGATGGCAGCGGCGATGATGACGATGAAAGAATAATCAAACTCTGACATGAAATTAATCATGGATCTTTTAAGATCTCCAAGTGAATTATGAACAAATCCTCAGTTTTTTATTTCTAACAACTTTAGCTAATGAGAGTAGTTTATTTGTAGCTATCCCCTATGTTCCCTTTCTATAAAATGTCTAAGTATACATAGCATTACCACTAAGTTTACTAATCTCAACTTCCAGTCCTTAGTGTAAAGAATAGCAAAAAGAAACATGAAATGTCTTAGAGATGTTATTGTCAGTTGTAACACATACTCAACTAAAAATCTGAAGAATACTTTGCACTGTTAGTGTTTTTTTGCAATATAAGGCATTTATAATTAAATCATCTTCTAAATTATGTTATAAGTTTAGCTCTCTCCCCATCATTTCTCATTAAAGATAATTTTGTCGAATAAGTGATTTATTATTACTTCTTTCCTACCCACTTTGGAATATAAGTAATATACAAATTAGAGATATGATTTTTATATTATAAACTTTGCAATTCATATATATAAACGCAAACTTTGGGTGTTATATGGAAATGGATAGGAAGTAATCACATAAAGTCTTGTTAATTAACCTGAAATTTTTTTAATAAATGAAGTTTAACTAATCATAATGTAATAATTTATAAAACTTGATCACCATTTTTAGCTACAATTCTTGGCTGGATATTATTACCGGTTCACCATGCATTGCTTTAACAACAAATACATATCACATTATCTTCATTACCGAGGTAGGAACCTAATAATCCAATAATAATTAGGTAATAGTCCATAACTTTCGACTGCTCCATTGTAAAGGCATCTTATACCATGAGTATTTGCTACAGTTGAAGGTAGAAAAAGATAATAAAAAATAATAAGAGGTAAAAGCATAATTTTTGGGCAACATCCACTGAACTCAACTTAATCCCATCTATAAATTACCTAACTTTTTATGAATAATCTAAGCTAAGGTTATCTAAGTTTCCAAATTCCAACCATAATACATGTAGTTCCCTATTTCTTTCTATATGAATTAAAGTAAGAATAATAACTTAGAATATAAGGATAAAAATTCCCTTTTAAGCAAACAAAAATTCACCCACCTAAGAAGCAACACAACCAACATAATGATTAAGGGCATAAAGGATGAAGACAAACAAAATTTGACTCAAGATTCAATTTAAATATAAAGCTAGAGGCAATATAAACTAAGAAATACATAGAAAAACACAAAAAGAAGAAAAAGGGCTTACATTTGGTAGGATACTGGGATTGTCATACTTTTCCACTACAAGGGGTTTTTTTTGTCATTAATAGAGATTCATTAAGCTTTTTGCGACGAGGCAGAGGAATGGAGATGGAGGAGTGGATTATTGGATCAGATGAAGGATGAAATTTCAGAAGAGGAGTGCCATCTGTGATGTGTCTACGTCTGTGTTTCTAGAGTCAAGAAGGAAGACACACCTAGCCTAAACGATGTTGTTTTTATAGCATAAAATTGTGTAATTTAATAATTTTGAAGGCATAAAGTAAGACGACATTGTTTTACACTTAGTAAAGCGATGTCGTTTAAGACGATACATAGATAACATATCAGGCTTCGGGTTAGGCTATGCCAGGTTGGAGATTCCGAGCCTAAGCTCAAGTCTAACTTGAAACCTAAAATTTTGACAAAAAAGTACAAGCTTGACTTGAAGCTCGATCAAATTATGCTAAGCTCAATAACTCAGAGTCAAGCCCAAGCTTATATGCCAACCCTGATAAAAAGAGGAATAATCATCACCTAAACCATAGAGGATGAAATTAACAAGATCGCCCTTAGACATTAGGTTCAATTTAAAAGCGAGGATGTCTGCCATTGCTCTTTTTCTTTTCAATATATTCAAGGATCGACAAGGACCCTTTCTCTATTTATTGAAGATGTTATCTCATTTGCATAACTTACGCTCTTGATTTTAACTAAAAGATTCTTTAAAGAGTCACCCAAGCATCTCATATGGTTAAGACTTGCATAATGTTACTAAGAATGTGTTCAGTGATGGTGCTTCTAACTCATAGAAGAAGCAACTTATCCTTCTTCTTAAGGTAAGATAATCAAAATTCGTTCTAGGTTATGGTGGCTAGCCATCAATCCCATTAAGAATTTGGATTGGTGGAGTGACTTCGATCATAAAGTTACCTATATCAAAAGCCTCGAGCTTAGATGTAAATCCTAATGAAAAGAGGAAAAATCAACGATAAGACTATAAAGGATGAAATTAACAAGATTATCCCCAAGCACTAGGTTCAATGTAGAAGTGAGGATGTCTGCCATTGCTCTTTTCTTTTCAGTATATTCAAGGATCAACAAGAACCCTTTTCTCTATTAATTGAAGGTGCTACCTTATTTGCATCACTTATGCTTTTGATTTCGAATGATTTTTTTTCATGAGTCACTCAAGCAACTCATGCGGATAACACTTGCATAATGCTACTAAAAATGTGTTCGATGATTTCGCCAAATCTCACCCATTCCCAATCAAGAAATTTATGAAAGTGTTGAGAAAGAAGAAATTAGTTATACCCTAAATTGAACAACAATATAGTCGAGATTCACTGCTTCGTCATTTTGTCCTAAGTCTTCTAATTGCTTGCTTTGTATGCGGTAGTTGATAGTATTAATTAGTGGATCGGTGTTTTAAAGGTCCTTTGGCAGGCTCCCTTACTGTAAACCCTTTATTTTTAATATATTTTTAATTTCTCAACAAAAAAGAATGTATTCGGTGACGGTGCTTTTGATCCTTTAAAGAACTAACTTATTTCTTAAGGTAATCAAAATTCAGTCTAAGTTGTAGTGGTTGGTCATCAATTCCATCACTACTTTGGTCATAAAGTTATATAAATCAAAAGCCCAAGTGCATATTTCACATTACTACTTTATAAAGTAATACTTCTCTCTTTCCAACTTGATAGACAATGCAGGAAAAAAGGTAATTCCTAGTTTGTTAAAGGTAGTGAGAAGAGGAACCCCAATCCTATAGTCCTAGATATTAATGAATTGTTAAATTAGACTGTTGTTCATCATTATGTTTATCAAGAGAGCAATAAAGATATCGACTAGCTTGCTTATTATGTCAGTCATTTTGACGGCAGAGTCACATATTTTGATACTACACCTATAATATGTCACATGATAAGGATCTTTCGAAAATTTGTTTTCCTCGTCTTATTGTGTATTCTGATTCTCTTTTCTTAAAAAAAAAAAAAAGGCAGTGAGAAGATGGTTTGTATTTAGTGTAGCCATAGACACTAGTCTTAAATGTTCTGGTACTATAAAAGGGATAGAATAAGCTGAGAGAAAGGAACAATTTTTCCATTGTATGATGATGTTAGGAGGGCACAATTACTTATTGTAACAATCATAGGATCCAACGACAAACATAACATAGTAGTTTCCATGTGGAATAAGTAACGTTATTCAATTATTTAGCGCCAAACAAGGACGAGTCGCTTCTTATGATCATGCGGTCTCTGCTGCCCTTTTGGCTTCAAGTGTCTTTTCGTACTCTTCAATCGACCTGAACAGCTCCGAAAAGTTGCCCTTCCCAAATCCTCCACACCCACCCTTCTGATATTCTCTCCCTGTCTCGTCCTTAAGCATGCAACCCACTCTCTGTATTATCTCTATGAATATTGTTGGCCTGCAACACCACCATCATTTATTTATATTTTACTACAAAACATGATGATAAGAACAAGACAAGAACTCCTTTAAATAACAATACTTCATTACCTGTCCCCAATTGGCTTGGTGAATATCTGAAGCAAAGTACCCTGATCATCCCTATCCACCAAAATCCCCAACTCCTCGCACTCTTTGATCTGATCGTCACTTAAAACATCACCAGCCCTGTTCTTCAAGTTCTTGTAATAAGTAGGTGGAGGAGACGGCATGAACTCAAACCCACCAACCCCACTTCTCTTCCTCATCTCCCTCAGTGTCCTAAATATATCCTCACTCACAAGAGCCAGATGTTGAAGACCAGCCCCCTCATTGTGCTCCAGATATGTCTGTATCTGACTCTTCCTCTTTGTCCCAAACACAGGCTCGTTCATCGGCAGCAGCACTGTCTCTTCGTTGTTCGCCAATACCACCGAGTTCAATCCACTATCCGCGGTCCCCACATCCTCCGCCGTGAACTCTGCGAACTCGTGGAAACCCGTGAATCCTTTCACGTACGACACAGCCGGACCTAGTTCCGGCACGTTTCCCACCGCGTGGTCCAGCCGCCGAATCCCGTAGTCCAACGGAAACGAGGTTGCTTCGTCTGGGCACTCGAATTTCGGCAAGAACCAGATGTCGGGATCGCTGTTAGGGTTAGCGTCCCGATTCTTGTAACTCACGTATCGTAGAACGACGTCCCCATAGAGATGAACTTCGGCAATGACGGCACGGTTGTCAAGGACGATGGGCTCCGTCGAAGGCTTTGCCCCGTGGCTGATGCTGGTGGAGAAGGCGATTTCCGCGTCATCGACTTCGATTCCAACAGCACGGACGGCGAGGCCGTGTTTGGCGGAGAAGTCACGGCAAGCGCGGTGGTCGAAGGAGGGAATCGAGGCGGTAGGAGCGTTGGTGTCGGCGATGGACGGGGAGTAAGGTGCGGTGAAGAGGAAGCAGAGGTCACCGGAGCGAAGGAGGTAGGAAGCGTGGGTGTCGTTGCCGGTGGAGAGATCGGATTTAGCGACGAGGGGCATTCCGAGTCCCCAAGAAAAACGACGTGCCGTATTGGTAGCGTCGCTGCACCAGAACTCGACATGGTGGAATCGCTTGACCTTGAATCGGTCGGAGCGGGGGTTGGTTCGGATAAAGTTTTTGAACCCGACGAGCTTGAACCCGGACTCCGGGTGGGTTTCCTGTTGCTTGCCTACAGTCATAATTGGATTGGAGGTTGAGGTTAGTTCCAGTTTGTAGATGGACACTTATTTAAAGAAGTCCTCCAAAGGGTAACGCTAGTTCCACTTGCTCACGTGGCAATATGTGCGAACTGATGCATGCTGCGATAAGTCTTCATGACGTGTCGTGACTGCCAATCATGTTTATCAATTACACAACAACAGCTCAATTCTCAACCCAGAATTGGCCTGATTCATGTTGAGAAAAGTAGAAAACAAAGAAGGAATTGACCTAGGAAGAATAAAACTAGTTGCGCGTTTACCCAAAAAGTAACAGATGCGTCGACTGGTTAATCTTTCAGGCGAATCGTTTCACTGTTGAGGTTACTTTTTTTAATATTATATTTTTTAGGTGTCACCATTTCCTCTTCGAGGATCAATTGGAGATCTGTTTTTCTATAACTGTATTTCCTTTTCAACCAAAAAAAAAAAGAATAAAACTAGTTTTAATTGACGATGACCATGAGCATGGGCACGGGCATGGAATGGAAGAAGAACTGGAATTGACCTTGGAAGATGAGAAGGGAAAATACATTAAAAAAAAAGACCAAAGCGTAAGGCCTAGGTTTTGTTTGCGGAGCCACTAGGGCACATGGAGGAGGATTGCAACAAAGTGGCAAGGATCCGTCCGTTCAAATTACCAAGTAAACTGCAGACTGCATGATTCATGGATCTGCCAAACAACTCGAGGATTAAACAATCACAGCAGTTGAAATATGATATATGTACTTGGCACGTGAAATCGTCAATACCACTTACTCCCCTCCGTAAATCGGTGGGCATTTTCTGATGACTTGGAGGGGATTTTTACCTTCCTATACAATAATAATGCTATGGCCATCAAAATGGCTCGACGCATTACTCTTTGTTGTGAATAATTAATCTTTTTTCTTTGATATAATATAACGTGTTATTATCATTGTAATGGTATTGAAACTACTTTTGGACTTCGTATAATTATTTAGATTTTTAGTTAAATGATTCAAAGTTATTATAATTAGAGATGATAACAAAATTTTATGCTATTAATCTATTTGCTCCGAGTAAGCAGGTACCTTAATCTCATGGAAATACCAATTCAACAATGGAATTATTCATTTAGAAGATAACACAAAGCTTTAAGCTTTAAGGATTTAGAGGTTAAGATGTAACCGTAAGTACTTAAAAAGGAGCTTTCAAGAAGTTTGTAAGACTAATTGTAGGATTTTTAAAGGTGATTACACACTTTGAAACAAGTGAAAAAGGTTCCAAGATAATAAAGCAACAAATGACATAAGAAGAAGTAAAAAATGTACGTAGGAGGAACATTATATTCAATTAATTCAATTAACCGACCCATATTGCTTAACCGAATTAAGAAATTGAATTATAAAAAGTGCAATTCATCAATTAATCAAAGTTTTAAGGTTAACCAAATAATATTTACAGTTTTAGTTATAGGCAATAAGATTTAACCCTAGAATGACTATAAGATCTAGAACAATTATAAATAGCCTTTGTAGGTGCAAGAAACAACAATAAAAAGAGAGCTATCAAAGTTTACAAAAGTTACAAGTGAAATCTAGTTATGATATCTTGAATTGTGATTTTTGTAGTGTGGGAAAGTTTTATTATAAGTGTGGTATCAGAGTACAGTTTATGCAGTTTTGACTAATAACAGTTTAGTAATATGTGATATAATTTGGCATTTATGTTGGCTTAATGTAGATGCCCCTGTTTTCTTATAGATAGTAGAGATGGAAAGACATCGTGAAGTTGAGGAGGAGTCAGCTGATAGTGTGGTAGGGAGAGATCAATCAGTTTTGGGTCCTCTTAAGTCTCCACGGGATAAAATATCAGTACCATCAGTACTTGGGGAGATGTTTCTAAAGCTCTCCTATGATATGTTCAGATTGATGGATAGAATGACAACGTCTAAAGCTCCCATAGAAGCTTTAAGAAAGCATGGGGCAGAAGAATTTGTGTGCGTGACTCTAAAAGAATAAGATAAAGTAGGATACTAGATAGAGCCAACACAGAGGGTTCAGGACTAGACAAAGTGTCCACCCGAAGAAATGGTTACCTATGTTATCTCTCTCCTACAAGGGGCATCCTATAATTAGCGAAAAATAGCTTTACTGCATCCTCGGCTACCTAACCCTCTAACTTGAGAGTTCTTTACCTAAGAGCTCAGAAAGAAGTATGTCACAGAAGCTTATAAAGCAGCTCAATGGAAGCAGTTACCGAATCTAAGACAAAGAAACCTATCTGTGGTTGAGTCTGAAGAAGAGTTCAGTCGGTTCAGTAGATACGCTCTAGAGCCTATTCTGACGGAGGCCTTCCAATGTCAACTATTTGAGGATGGATTGAATGATTCCATCAAAGAGTATTTAGTGGCAGTAACCTCTTTACAACAGGTAAGCTACCATTAACTGGTTGAAGCAATTATCAGAGTAGAGAAGCAAGAGACTGGCTTATCTTCAGGTAAGGGAACTTCATATTCACAGGGTGTATGTAAGATCCCCCATCGGTTGGGAAGGAGAACGAAGCACCCCTTATAAGGGTGTGGATATCTTCCCCTTGCAGACGCGTTTTCCATGCCCTAATGCACCGGATCCCATCAGAACTTCGAAGTTAAACGTACTAGGGTCAGAACAGTACCAGGATGGGTGACCTCTTGGGAAGTCCTGTGGAAAAGTAAAACCGTGAGGGTGCGAGGCCTTAGAGGCCAAGGCCCAAAGCGAACAATATCTGCAAGTGGGTGGGCGCGAGACCCGAGAGGCCGAGGTCCTATAGATTGGTATCAGAGACAGGACCCGAACCATTGTGCTAGCGAGGACGCTGGGGCTCCTGAGGGGGGTGGATTATAAGATCCCACATCGGTTGGGAAGGAGAACGAAGCACCCCTTATAAGGGTGTGGATACCTTCCCCTTGCAGACGCGT
>JANKYF010000009.1:902133-923608 GCA_029829435.1 Erythroxylum hondense
TGTTACTGTTTGGGATGATCATTAGTGGACAGAAATTTTGAAGTTGTTTTTGCCTCCCTTAGAGGCCAAATTGATTTTTCTGTCCTTCATGAAAGTTGTAGGTTGGATTTTGATCTTTTCAATGATAAAAAGTATGACATTTTTGGACCTTGGAGTTGAAAGATAGAAATTTTAGAAGTTGTGTTACTGTTTAAGGTGACATTAAATGGGGACAGAAATTTTGAGTGAGATTTTGACCCCTTTAGAGAAGAATTTGGTTTGTTTATGTTTTTCATGGAAGTTGTAGATCTTCCTTTTATCATTCTTTTGATACCAAGTTTGTAAATTCTGGATTCTTGAGTCAAAAGTTATGAATATTAGAAGTTAGGAGTTTTTGAGAAAAAAAAGGGGGAAAGACGCAGTTCGTTGTCGCAGGGCGACGCCCTGGCGAGGGTGAGCATAGGCGCTCGCCTCGCGATCGCGAGCACTCGCCCTCGCGCACCCCTTTGAGATGCTACCGTTTTGATGCTTTCCTCCCCTAATCCGACCCTCTTCATTCTTTTTCTTATATCTTTTCCGTCTGATATCCGATTGAATTGATTTTTGCAGCGTTGGATTCCTGAGACATCCCTATACCTCTTTATGAAAAATTTGGGAATTTTTGAGATTAAATTGAGGAAGTTTGATTGAATCAAATTGAGTTGGAAAATTTTCTAAACATGGTTAAGTATTTTGGTAAATTGTAAATCTTTAGAGATCCAATTGAGTTGATTGTTGTTTCTAAATAAACTAGAGACATGAAATTACAAGTTATTTGAAGGGACTGAATTTTAATTTAGGCTCTAGGACCTTCAATTTCTGAATTGAAGTTGGGTTTAATGTTAAGTTTTGGATTAGTAAGAGCTGAAAGTATTTTGGCTATAACTTTTGCTCTAATAATCCAAATGAGGTGATTCTTGATTTGGATTGAACTAGAGAGATAGGACTATAAATGTTCTGATGAAATTGAGTTTCAATTTAGTCTTTAAGACTATCAATTTTTTGATGCAAGTAAATCACAGGAAAATATTTTAGCATAAGAATAGTCCGAAAATGCTTGGAGTATAACTTTTGGAGTATTAAACTAAATTGAATGATTTTGGTGTCATTATAAAATTGAGACTATAAGGAACATTTCTCTAAAAGGAAATTTTAGCAAATTCCTTCAATTTGATTATTAGAAAAATGTCCTAAATTAATCATGATTTTATAATATTTTGAGACTTTGATTTATTTTATGATTTTGAGGACTTAATTAGCATGTTAATGTGAGTAATTAGCATGTTAATTTGAGTAAGATCATATGGCATTGGTTGATTGGATTAAATTAAATTAAAGTGTTAAAAATACATTAGGGGCAAAATTGGAAGAATACTTAAGCTTTAAAGTTTCAAAGCTTATATGTAAGGGCAAATTAGTCATTTTACACTCATTAATGGCACACTTGTAATTAAGACTTGTGAGTCTTCGTATAAGATGAAGCAAGCACGAAATTAAAAAGAAAAGACAAGAAAAGAGAGGAAGAGGAAGAGTTTTCGATGGAGAAGAAGAGAAAAGAAAGAAGTGAGTTAGGATTTCGATTTTGTTAGATTTCAGGAAGGATTTTAAGTTGATTCAAGAAGGAAAAAGGTGAAAGAAGATGAAAGCTCCCATGTGAGCTAAGAAATTTCAAATTTGGTGAAGGATCAAGGTAAGGGTAATTTTTGCTTTGTTGGATTTTGAAAGAATTTTGGTTTAGATAGCTTGAGAATTGTAGGGGTTTAAGTTAACTTAGATCAATTTTGGTGATTGCATGGTATGAATTGTTCAATTTTGGATTTCTATGAATTAGGGATTTTGTCTTAGATGAGAGAAATTAAGAGAGGCAATGGAGAAAGAGAGGCTTTGAATAAGTTTCAATCAAGGATATGAGGTGGGTACCATGTTTATGATTTGAATTATAAGCCAATGATATGCTTTCGAAAAATCAAGAAAGCAAAATGTTTTCAAATTATTGTTTTCGAATGATTAAATTAATTGTTTTCACATGATTTAAATAATTTGATTATGTTGCTAAAAGTGCTGCAATCTTGGTTTTTGAATGACTAAGAAATTGTATGTGAATTTGATTGTTATGTAAATTTGAATTTGGTTGAATTGTGAATGAAATGTGTTCGATATGACAAGCGTATGAAAACTCATTTTTAGAAATGTACCTTCGGGCAAATCTGTTTTCAAGTGTGAAAATATATTATGTGGGTTTGGTTAGGTCCCATAAGTTGTCAAGTGCACTTGTCAAAGGCTTCGCCCGCCTACTCGTTAGTGGCATTGGAGCTCTGTTAAGGACTCCCATAAGTTCACGGTTACATAGGACTGCTAGGCGGGAATGTCTAGTACGTTCTGTTCACGGCTACACAAGACCGCTATGCGGGAATGTGTAGTACGTTCTGTTTTCTGAACTGACCCAAACCAATTTCTGATGTGTTATGTGCTTATGTTGTGTTATAAGTTTGATGCATACATGATTTGAAATTGTTCATGAATTTTTGAAAAATTGAGATTTTGGAGAAATAAGCATTTGATGTTTCAACCGTGAAATTTTATGAAATGACAATGAGTTTTGAAAATAGTTTTTGCTTATTTTTCTGTTATAAACATGTTATCCACGAGCTATAAAGCTCACCCCCTTTCATCCCCATCTCCAGGTATCAAGAAGGAGATCGGATGAAAGAAAGTCAAGACGTCCGTTCGTTATGTATATGATTGGTTTTTAAGTTAATTTGTTGTAAGATTTAGATCTTAGACATGTTGAGAATTTTGGGACTTTTATATCCTGTGTATTTTGGAGTTGTATCTTTGTATTTGGATTCGGATTCTGAGATTGATGTTGTATTGTAGCTTGAAAATGCCATTAAAGTTTGTAATGCATTTATTTTGGAATGTGAATAATGAGTTATGGATTTTGCGTATGGAATTGGGATATACATTTGTGTATGGATATGGCATATATAATATGATTTGATTGTGTTTGGATTCCGGACAGGAGGTCTGATAATTTTGATGATTGAGAATTATCGAAGTGCTATGGGTATATAAATGTGTTTGATTGTGTTGGGATTCCGGACAGGAGATCCGATGATTGTGATGATTGATTTGAAATATAGAAGTGCTTATTGTATATGAATATTGGTTTATAGCATGTGTGAGTTTTGATGGCAAAAGAAAAATAAGATCTAAAAAAAAAAACAGGGATATGTTTTGTATAAGAAGAATCTTATGAATGGAGATTTGAGTGTGGATAAATTCCAATTGGAAATTTGTATTGTTTTGGATGATGAATTTTTTTTATACCGAATTGGATTGATTTAGATCAAGTGTGTCTCTTTTGTTTCCAATGATCTTCTAAAGTATACGTCTTCGGATGTCGGAGTTAAGAATTTTTGTCCTTAAGAGTTTTGTTTTCTTTGATTCCGAGCCTTTCGATTTTTTTGTTATGAGTTGGATTTCGGAAACGGGATCCAACATTTTGGCCACTTTGTTTTTCGATTTATGTTTCCGAGGTTGGGTTCTAGAAACGGGTCCCAACACTTATGCCTCGAGATAGTTAAAGTCACATGAACGTAACTACCTTACATATGATTTAGAATTGGCAACAGTGGTGTTTGCCTTGAAAATTTGGCGACACTACTTGTATGGGAAAAGATATAGAGTATACACGAATCACCCAGGAAAAGGTAATGTAGTAGCAGATGCTTTGAGTAGGAATTCTATTTCAGCTCTATCATTACAACATAGTAGATCGAGATTTGCACCAGATGGAGCTGTGATAGCTCAGTTAAAAGTGAGTCCTGACATGAGATAGATGATGGTACATGCACACAAAGATGATGCCAAGTTGCAACAAATTGTACAAGCGGTGCAAAAACGAAAATAGACTGGTTTTGTAGTGAAAAATGACAAAAGTTTGTAATTTAAGAGTAGATTATGTGTGCCAACAGTAAAGGACTTAAAGAAGTTATTACATGAAGCCCATAATATTGTATTCACCATGCATCCTAGGGGTAACAAGATGTACCAGGACTTGAAACAACATTACTAGTGGCTAAGAATGAAGCGTGATATAGTGGATTATTTGTCCAAATACTTGACTTGTCAATAAGTGAAATTTAACATCAAATTCCATCTGGCCTATTGAATCCCATTCCAATTTTATAGTGGAAATGAGATAATATCACTATGGACTTTGTAACAGATCTACCCCTTTCACAGAGAAAGTATGATGCGGTATGAGTTATAGTGGACATATTTACCAAATTAGTCCACTTTATACCAGTTTGACCTGATTATTTAATGGATCGATTAGCTGAGTTGTATATTAATGAGATTGTTAGGCTACTTTGAGTGCTGTTATCAATCGTCTTTGACTAAGACCCACGACTTACATCAAGATTTTGAAAAAGTCTACAAGCAGCTTTGGGTACTTGACTAGCTTCAGCACAACCTTTCGCCCACAAGAGGATGGACAATCTGAGAGAATTATACAAGTGCTGGAAAACATGCTTAGAGCATATGTTATAGAATTTCTAGGCAGTTGGGATGGGTGCATTCCTTTGATGGAATTTGCCTACAATAATGGTTACTAGTCCAGTATAGACATGGCACCATATGAAGCATTATATGATAAAAAATGTAGAACCCTACTTTGTTGGACATAATTAGTAGAGAACAAAATGATTGAGCTTGACATAGTCAAAGACATAGAAGAGAAAGTTGCGATTGTTCAGCAAAAATTGCAAGTTGCAAGTGATAGACAGAAATCATATACTGATTTGAAAAGGAAAGATATTGAATATGCGATAGATGACAAAGTCTTCTTAAAAGTTTCGCCCTAAAGAAAGGTGTTAAAATTTGGGAAAAGGGAAAGCTTAGTCCTAGATTTATAGGTCCGTATTAAATCCTTGAAAGGATTGGACCAGTGACATATAGTTTGGCTCTTTCTATAGAACTATCCAATTTTCATGATGTATTTCATGTCTCAATGCTATAAAGATACCGATCGGATGATTCACATGTATTATCAGTCAAGAAATAAAGATCTAACCAGACTTCTCATATGATGAAGAGCCAAAGGAAATCCTGGTTAGAGAAGAGAGACAGTTAAGAAGTAAGCAAATTCCTCTTATAAAGGTGCTCTAACAACATCATGGTGTTGAAGAGGCAACATCGGAACCCGAATCAATGATGAGAATTTAGTACCCACAACTATTCAATATAGGCATGAATTTCGAAGGCAAAATTTTTTTTAAGGGGGAGAAAAATATAAGGCCCCAACATATACCCTAGATGTATTATAGCATGCCTAGGGTGTATTAAGAAGTGAACATAATGAATTAAGAGCATCTAAGCATAGTAGGAGACATAATGGTACTTAATGTAAAAGATATGGATCAATGGATAATTTGTTCATTTCGGCATGGACATACATACTTAGACATCAAATATGGATGAGAATGAAATTAATTGACGAGATTATATGCCAATGTGGGAATTAAAGGAAGAAGAACCAATGTGCAATTTTCCTAAAGTCAACATATGAACTAATTAGAATAAAGCATGTGTGAACAATAAGAACAAAGCATGTGTATCCAATAGGAATTAAGCATGTGTGTAAGTCTTGAAAGTACATGAAATGAGCACATGGAGAGGAGAGAGGGACGACATTGTACGGTTTGATTTCTAGATTTTCCCTTTCTCATTTTCTCTCCACTTCATCTTCTTCATCCCATCATTTTGCATGTAAGGAATCAAGCTAATCTTACGTAGAAATCAAAGTAAATGTTAGACCCCGAACCTTTCTTGAAAGTTAGAACTACTAAATGAGAAATTGTTGGAGATCTTTCTTATAAATCAACTTCCATTCGTAAAGTATCAAAAGGAAAATTGTATGGAGGATGCCAATTGAGTGATAAACAATTATTGGACTATGTTTTTATGCTTATATTGAGTGTGTTTTGGTTGTCATTTGAGAGTTTTACATTATTTTCAGTACTTATTTTGCTTCAAGTGTATTTTCAAGTCTCAATTTTCTTTATGAATCAAAAGGAAGAATTTAGGAGAAATCATGACAAAAAATGGAAGAATTAGGGTTATTTTAGAGACATAAGCCTATGTAAGTATACACACGCTCGTGTGAGTAAAATACATGGTTGTGTATAAGGACCATGTGAGGGACTATTAACATGTAAAGCTTCAAAGATGTTTTTTTTTTCCTATGTGGAGATAACAACCGTATAAGTAATATATACGACTGTGCCCCTTACCTGTGTAAGCTCCTCTGAATATGTAAAGTTTCAATTTTGAAGGGCACTTACACAACCTTTGAAGCACTAGGGGATTTCTAACCACTATCCCATTTTCATTAAAAACATGGACATTCTCAAAACCTTAAAACACCCCTTTAGGTTTAACAACTATCTGGTAAAAGAAGAGGGGCATCAAAAGGCCATTAAACAAGGTCTCCCATTAAGGATTTCAAGTACCAAGCACGTCATATATGTCAAAGGTCTCTAAAGTATCAATAATGAACTGAAAAAACTAATCTCCAGAAAATAAGGCAACACTTTTGAACAAATTGAAGCTATTAAAGCCAAAATGTTCTATTCCTCAACCCTAACAACCCTAAGCTTATAGAAAATGAAAAGCTATAGTCAAGTCCTTTCTAAGAGCTATCAATATTCATAATTCCATCATGCAATAGAGGGCTAGAATCCAGTGGATTCAGAAACTCTAATTTTTTCCACAATTATGTCAAAGCAAGGAACTATTTTAATAGATTTATTTCCCTATAAAGAATCGACAACACTTTAGCTACTGCACAATGTGAACTCAAAGAAGAGGCCTTCTACTACTTTAAAGATACAATTAGGATAAAAGCTGCTAGTAGTTTCATAATACCCCTACTAAAATCTTTCATTAATGTTACCATTAGTGAAGAACTTGATAAATGGTTATATGATTATATTTATATACCCATATTTAATGTATTTTGCTTATTATTTAAGAGTTTTATAGTATTTGGTATTTAATTTTTTTCAAATGCATTTTTAGGTAATAATTGCCTTCATAAACAAAGAAGAGATGTATTAAGGTGAATTTATAGCATGGAATGAAAGAACTGAAGCAATTGTGGACTTGTACAACCATGTATAGTGACTGTGTAAGTCTTTATAAATGCGTGGACCTCTAAAGACACAATTCCTACCTATATGGAGTTACACGCCCGTGTATGTTGACATATGTATGTTGCTCCTGTAAGTCTCTATAGATGTGTAAAGTCATGAATTGGGGTGTTTTAGAGATACATGGTTAACTATATGGCTGTGTAAGTGACTATGTAAGAAACACTACTTTATTGATATATGAGGATATTAAGAACGCTACATTAAGGGAGGAAAATTAGAAGTGAATGAATTCAGAGATAGGCAACTATATTCATTAGAGACACATAAAAAGGAAGAGAAAAAAATGCAAAAAAAGCTACACACAATAAAGAAGATAAAATAATGGAAACATTAAGTCAACTCCAACTCTCCCAAATTTCTAGATTAATGCTTTCAAATGGATTAATTATTTTCTTATTCTATATCTTTTCCTTCGGTGTTAATTATGATTACTTGAGTTTTGAACATGATTAAGGATTTCTAAATCTATTTTAAGGTTCATTATTGAATTATTTTGTTTAAATTTTATCTTATTGAATTCATTATATTAATTCTTTGTGGTATTTGTTGACCTTATACTTGATAAGAAATTGAGAGATTGAATTAAAGTTATTTGTGTTAAGTTACATAAAGAGAGTTGGTACCTTAATATGCTTACAAATATCAGGTCAATAAATAATTAAAGAGAGATCTTAGTTGTGAGTTAATTATCCTTAAGATTGCTTCAAATTCAATTGACTACTTACAAGTAGTTTTGGAAACCGAGAGATTAAAAGTCAACTATTATCTATTTCAATTGGAATTACTTGGTTAGATCTCAATAGAGGGTTAGGATATCTAGGATCAATCATAATTGAATTAACAAGGTAAAAGGAAAACAAACAAAGATAGAATTATCCCTAAGTGTCCATTATTGATTAAGTTTGCTCTTATTGCTATCTTTATCAATTTAGTGGTTTAGTTTAATTAGTTTAGTTTAATGTCAATTAATTTATTTTAATTTCAATTGATACAATCTTTTATTACCTTAGATAAAGTACATTCAATTTGTTAGGTGACTAATCCAATCCTCGTGGGAACGATATAGTATGTACTATAATGTACGATTTGTATACTTGTGGTATTGCATACATTAAAACAAGCAAATAGAACTAAAAACTTCCTTATACTGCCTTTTCAATGGTTACTTTTTTTCACTAGTCATGACCTATGATCAAGTATACAGTGTTGGAGACTATATAGAAATTCTTTGAGAACAGGAAAATGTTAAAGGAAGTCAATAAGACACAAATTTGTCTACTTCCAAAAAGCCTAACCCTGACTCCCTTACTAGTTTTAGACTCATCTCCTATTGTAATTTCATTTACAAGGCAATTTGTAAAATACTGGCTACCAGAATGAAAAAGCTTGATGGGAGAATCTTAGGGTGATTTTCTAAAGAGGAGACTAATTGGGACAAATATATCCATAGCACAAAAACTCTTTAAAGACTATGTTAACACCAATTCACCTAAGAATTGTGCTTTGAAGGTGGATTTTATTAAGGATTTTGACTAAATACATTAAGAATTCATCTTACAATTACTTCAAGCCTTTGACTTCATAAATTTGACTAAAGACAAATTTGTCCTTCAAACTACGAAGGCCATCTTCACAATTGTCCTTAGTTCATGCATTTACAGAATATGGATTGAAAGCAATTACAAGTGGTATAGATAACTTAGGAAGGCGAAGGAAAGCTTGCTTAAGGATATCAAGCTTTGGTGCAAGGAATAACTCTTCCAGGCCTACTATAGTTATCTCTTAATCTCTTTGTCTAATTTGCCCCTCCGCCTAATCATCTAATTGTTGCCCTCAATTAGGACCAACATATGTTTATGAAATTAAAAATTTTAATATTTTTATGAAAAATTATATAATAATTAAACAATATCGAGTGAGATGAATAGTATTTTTAAATTATTAAAGTCAAAATTAAATTAAATCAAATTATAAGATAGACTAATGCATTTAATATTATATTATGATGATATGAAAACAACCTTAAATAAAGAAATGATGATAAAGAAATGTAGAAGACGATTATTATTATGTGACGTAAGTAAAGAGGAAAAAAGAAAAAACAATAGAGCGATACAGGCAGAGATTGTAGCTACCTGTAAGTCCATGACTACGAAACAAAGCTAAACCTAACAGCCCTCCTATCCATACTCGTTCAAGGAAATCTCAGAACACTTCAACGCTCTTAAGTTTGATCTGTTGTTTGCTTACAGCTTTCATGGCTTCTAATGGTGCTTCTGCGGTAAGTTGTTCATCATGCTCTCTCTCTGTTTTTTTTTTTCCTATGATTTTGTTTTGTTGACATTTTCGGTGTTGATTCGATTGGAGACGGAGCAGCAGAGATCAATTGACCCGGCGAATAGTTTGGAGAGGATCAAACGGCACTTGGCTTCTGGTTCTGGACGCAATTTGTTACAGGGTCCACTACTCAAGCGATCTGAAACTGTACATCATCCTTACTTTTTACCCATTTCTCTCTCTCTCTCTCTCTCTTTTTGCCTTGATTTTCTTCAAATTTTGTGATCCTTGATGTTTCATTTCAACTTGAATTGGACTTTACAAATCTTTTCGTTTTTGGACTCTGAAAGTTGTTTTCTTTATTGTGATGCGTGATATGCCGGTTGATTTTTTTTTTACATGGGCATCTCAAATATTCTATGTTTCAACTCTTTTTTCCCACATATAAATGGAATTTCAAGGGCAAATATGATCACAAGATGCTTAGATTAGGAATTAACCGATGTGATGCGTTATTTGATGCTTGGATTATACAAAAATTGCTCCAGATAATCGTGCTTTTCCTTGACAAGAAGTTGGGGATTGCTTAATTAACTGATCCACTGATCCCCACCGAATGTTAGTGTTAGTGTGAGGTATATGAATAATACATGAACATATATGGCGAGTGTATAGGACTTGGCTCATGTGATAACATGCTCGCAATCATGATCTCACATATGAGTGCCTTCGGTGAGTAAATCACCCTACTATCATGTGCTGCTACATATTAGGGTAATATTTCTCATTTCCTTTTCAATTGCATCTGTTGCAATTGCAACTTTAACTGTTGGAGAAAGGGAAAATTTAGCTTAGTTTATCCTTTTCTTTGATAGCTGAGGAAATGGAATGAGCGATGGGTGATTCTAGACCCAACGACTGGGAAAATGGAGTACAAGTGAGTGCATTTGCTCATATTCTTATTTTTCTACTTTACTTGATTTCATTGGATGAGACTAATCACTAACTTTACCATTTATTTGCTTGCTTTAGGACTAGAAGAAATGAGCCAATGGTTAAGGGAACTATTCTCTTTGATGCAAATAGCACAATTACAGTTTCACCTGTAAACTTCCAGTAAGATTGTTTATCTTTCTGTATGGCTGTTGTCGGACTCTGAAGATTAACTTCTCTTTTTAACGTTTTGTTTGAACAATTGTTGACCATGTTCTTTGTTTTCATATGCAAAAGTGGACTTCCAAAGTATGATGGCTGCTGCTTCTGTATCCATTTTGATCGAATTTATGTATTTTAAGATCATATATAGATTGAGTTTGCATCTCTTTTGAGTGGTATGCTATCTTTATCTATTGCAATCAGAATGGCAGACATGCATACTTAACAGCATTTTAGATATTGGTACCCCACAGAAGAAGGACTACTTCCTTTGTGCAGAAACTCCTGGCGCAGCTAGAGCTTGGGTAGCAACTTTACAGTAAGTTTTCTTTATACACTGAGCATGGATAGTGGTTGGTTTTTCCCTTTCGTTTGACTATGCAATGGTTCATTGATGCTATATAGAGTTAAAGTGTCTAGATGAAATGTCTTTTTTCACCCTTAGTCTTTATGCAAGTTTGATAAAGCTCACCCTTAGTCTTTATGCAAGTTTGATAAAGCTAACTGATGTAGAATAGAGAAGGGTTGAGAAGAGTAATAAGGGCAACTAGAGAAGGGGATGGAGAATTTGTGAGGATTAATGGAGAAAATAGAGAGGAGAAGGAAATCAAAGATTTGGAATTTAATGGTTTAATCAATTGATCATCATTAGGACAATCAGATTATAAGTAGGAATGAGATGCATCATCCTCAACTGTATCTTTGGATTTTCTTTTTGGTATATTTTCCCAACATGCAAGGAAGAAATAGTTAATATACTTTTGTAGGTTGATTTCATTCTCGTTTGGGAGCCAACATAAGCTTTTAAGTGAAAGAAATTGAGCCTATTTACATACTTGATGATTTCATTCTCGTTTGGGAGCCAACATAAGCTTTTAAGTGAAAGAAATTGAGCCTATTTACATACTTGATGTAATACATTGATGGTGGAGATACTTTTAAACCTAAGCACGTCCTTACAGTATCGTATCTGAGAAATTTTTTTATTTCCTTGAGTCTATGTTGCACTATATTTGTAATATTGTTTAAAGATCTTTTGATGTTATACTGTTTGACCTCCCATTAATCAGTGCAACACAACTGGTTCTAAAGGCCCACAAAGAGGCTGTGAATTCCTTAAGTGGGAGTGCTTCAGCGAAATTAGGAACTGTTGCTGCTGTAGTTGCTGCTGCAAATTCAACAGCCCTGGAATGCTCTAAAGAAATTGAAGCAGCCATGCAAATATCTCTGAGAAATGCCTTAGGAATGGTAAATAGTAGGGCAACTGATGGTCCAATGGATGATCTTACAATCATGAAGGTATTTACTAATTTGTTAGTGTGCTGATATGCTTAATTCTGGTTGCTAGCCAATCTTAACGGTCAGTACATTGTTGGGCCAATTGCTGCTGACATATGCAATGCCTTGAAGGGACATATGAAGTTTTGACTTAAAAGTATGAAACAACAATCTTCCAACATATATTGAATACTACAAGATGATAACATAAAGGGGACTGCATTTATGCAAAATATGCTCAGAACTACATGATACTGTTATAGTGTCTATATTTCAGAAAATTAGACAGAAAGCACTCCGGAGAGGTTTTGGGATTGTATATCCTAGAACCAGTCAACTCCATATCAACAGGCATTATAAAAATTAGCATGCTAGATTTGGAATTCAAGTCTTTAAACTTGAACGGAATATCAATTTGGTGATGTAAACTGGTCTAGGTTCTCCTGAGTTCCATAATAAGGAAAACAGGTGGACACATTTGTTCAAGATCTGTTTAAGGATTCTCAATCTTTTATCTGTAGGAGTTGGCCCTTTTTTCTTTTTTCATGCTTTATGGGCTGTGGCCCTTCAGGTCATGGTTTTGCCCATGGAAGGAGGGTATTGTTCTTGCACAGTGTTGTTCATTATCATTACCTTTTGGTTCATCGGTACAAGTTAGCTTTCCATTCACAAGTCCACCATATCATAAGTAAATGCTTCAATGTTTTCTACCTGACCTGGCTTGCTACCATTCTCTTCTTGTTCCCATAGAAAAGCTTTATTTTTTGATCATCTGTTCACACTGCTTTTGTTTTACAAGTAAGTATAAAATGCAGGAGACACTAAAGGTCAAGGATGAGGAGCTACGGAATTTGGCTCGGGACATTCGTGCTCGTGATTCAACTATAAAAGACATAGCAGAGAAACTGTCAGAGACTGCTGAAGCTGCTGAGGCAGCAGCTTCTGCTGCACATACTATGGATGAACAGAGAAGAATTGCTTGTGCTGAAATTGAGCGTATATCAAAAGCTTCAGAGAAGCAGCTGGAGTCATCTATGTTGAAGGTATCAATTATTGTCTTCCCAGTTTTGTGGTTGATTAGATCCTAGTTCAAGATGCATATCATGCAGTTTGTCTTTTGGGATGATCTCCTCCTTTCGCTTCTGCTGACAGATTGAAATGAAAATTGTGATTGAAGTGTTACAATACCCATATTTATGCTGGTGGTTGATATCAGTACTTTAATCTGTTTTCTTTTCCTTTTGGTGGTTTTTACCTCTTTTGCAGCTTTTTTTATTTGAACTCTTTTTTAACTCTCACGCTTAACCAAAAAAAAGAAAAAGAAAAAGAAAAAAAAAAGTGTTGTAGCACAGTTGTTGTCGATGGATCATCCAGAATTAGGGATGGCACTCTTTGAGTGTAATAACAGACTAATTGGGGTTTTCATTTGTTGCATGCATATAGCTGAAAGAATCTGAAGAAAAGGTCGTGGCCCTTAGTAAAGAAAGAGATCAACTAATTAAACAGAGAGATGCTGCTCTTCAGGAGGCACATTTGTGGCGGACTGAGATTGCTAAGGCTAGAGAGCGTGTTGTGATATTAGAAGGAGCTGTCGTTAGAGCAGAGGAAAGGGTCAGGGTAGCAGAAGCTGATGCTGCAGCTAGAATCAAGGAGGCTAACGAGAAAGAAACAGCTGCTGTGAAGGAAAAACAAGAGCTTATAGCATTCGTGAATATGCTACAGGCACAACTTCAAAGGTTTGGCATAAAATCCTCGCAAGCGCATTTGAAATCCATTCTGCCCCAATCCCCTTTCCACTTTTACTTTGTGCAAGGCTTGCATACTTGAGGAGACAATAATCCTGTATTCATAAACTGTGAGAGAGTAAGTTATTTTCTGTAAACTTTAGGCAACACATAATTGGGACAACCAAAGAGGATTGCCATATTCATGCCCATGTATATTTTAATGGAAGAATACTGAGGGTCCATAATAATGTTTTCCATTTTGAGATCAAGAATGTGATATCGCAGTTAGTAAAAAAAGATCCTTTTCCTTGTAGCAGACTAGAAATTTATTATTTTCAAGTCTTGTATATACACACTATATTTTTTGGTCTTTGAAAGAGGAAAATAGTTGGAATTGATAATTAATCTCTCATGGTGGGTTGAACTTTTATTTGCCACAATTTCCTTTTTGTAGGCAGCAGATTAATACAAAGGAAGTTTTTGAGAAGGCCGAGACCTCAGATACTGGTGGCAATACACTTCCCTTGACTAAGCATGTAGACTCTTCTGAAGAGAATGTGGATAAAGCGTGTCTTAGTGTATCTAAAGCAGTTTCAGTTTCTGGGGAGAGTGTTGTGCACATGGCAATAGCTCAAACTGATGTTCGGCCTGTCGGAGATGCCGAATGGAGTGACATTCAGGCAAATGAGTCAAGGATATCTGATGTAAGGGAAGTAGCCCCTGAGACTGAAGGAAGCAGCTTGGATATAACAGTTGTTAGCCCACCTGTAAATAATCATCATGAGCCAGGGACAACATTTCATCAACCGTGATATTTCCTTTTAACACAATTTGTAGTCAGCAACATTATTTAATGTAGGAAATGGAAAAGTTGTTTGAAGTCAATTTAGGAAGGATAGACGACTTGTCTAGTTGATGTACGTCTTCTCTTTTGTTGACTGTATAATTGAAATGTCATTGATGTCGTATACCATTTTACCTTTGACAAGGGCTACAGTAAACTTTATCGACTCATATTACTACTTTCTGTAATAATGATATTACTTCTTTTTGTACCACCATTTTCTTATAGGACTTTTAGGAACAGACGAATAGTTGATTACAAGTTTATTGTTTTTATTTTTTTTACATCCTTGAAACAAGAAAATAATGCATTAATAGATCTGTGTTAGTACAATTACAAGTGAAATAAGACTAGAGGAATCAGCTAATATACAATATAGTGTACTTCATGGTCAACATTCAGATACAATTACAAGTGAAATTAAGACAGGCGGAATCAGCTACTAGGTAACATGGTGTACTTCATGATCAACATTGAGAATAGACGTGCTGAATACATGATAATGAAGATTGCATAACTGTTAAATTTTCTTTCATATGCTTGCTGATAATTGACATTGAAAGAACAAATGTTTTATAGAATCAAATTCTTGGTTGCATAATTGATAGGTAAGGCTAAGGATATTTGTGCTTTGAGTTTGTTGATTGTGTTCAATTTGTTTCTCACAACCAAACATAGTATAAAAAAAAGCTTTGGGGAGGTCATGTTTACACTAGACCAGTCTCAACTAGGGGATTTAGGAGTCAAGGGTCTAAATATCGATTGACATTTCTTATTTGTTAACTCCCTTGAGATGTGCCTCCACCATAACACCGTGCCCGCTATAGTTCCAATAGGATTGAAGTTCAAAGCATCATTAAGTATTATAGAGAACTCTATATTATTGTATGACCATTTGTTGCCTTAAATTCCTTGGCATGGTTTTGTAGCGTAGACCTCAAATTATTTGGCTTGCTGACCATATAAAGACGTCCAAAAAGAGTTGGCTATAGATTTTGTTATCCAAAAGTTATTACTTTTCAGGGATTAGGTGTGAATCCATTATATTCAAAATAATTCTTTGTCAATTAGGAGTGGTAATTAACATCTTGTTTATTGTCTTTATTAAAGTGATTCTCATGTCTCCTTCATTCTTAGGAGTGCAAACTTCCTAACACTTGATTGTTTCTAATAATTATTTTATAGTTTCACTAGACTAGAGGAAATTCCTCATCATCTTTTCTAATGCATTGATTAAATACTGAAATAATTAGGCATATCCTTCTTGTAAAAGAAAGACAATGATTGCTACAATGACCAATCCTTTTTTCTTTCTTGTTATTAAGCAATGCTGACAATCCTTGAAAGATGGTTGTTTATTGATAATAGCACTCCTAAATAGGTGAGAGGAGGCTTTTTTATTTGTAGACCTAACATATTAGAGAGCTAACCTACTAACTAACTTGTTCCAAACGAGAAAAATAGATTGTTTGTTGTCTTTTTTGATATAAAGACTCCAGAGATTATTGAAGATATGTAGAGAAATTGATGTGTTCTTTGAATTAGGTCTTGCATTACAAAGTAGAAGTAGGTCATCAGTAAATGAAAGGTTAAATAATCATCATGAGCAAGGGACAACATTTCATCAACTGTGATATTTCCTTCTTACACAATTTGTAGTCAACAACGTTATTTAATGTAGGAAATGGAAAAGTTGTTTGAAGTCAATTTAGGGAGGATAGATGACGTGTCTAGTTGATGTACGTCTTCTCTTTTATTGACTGTATAATTGAAATGTCATTGATGTCATATACCATTTTACCTCTGACAAGGGTTACAGTGAACTTTATCGACTCATATTACTACTTTTTGTAATGATGATATTACTTCTTTCTGTACTACCATTTTCTTATAAGACTTTTAGGAATAGACGAACATTTGATTATAAGTCTATTGTTTTTTGATTTTTTTTAATTTCCTTGAAACAAGAAAATAATGCATTAATAGATCAGTCTTAGTACAATTTCAAATGAAATAAGACTAGAGGAATCAACTAATATGCAACCTAGTGTACCTCATAGTCAACATTGAGAAATATAATTACAAGTGAAATTAAGACTAGAGGAATTGCCTACTAGGTAAGTTAACATTAAGAATAGATATGCTAAATACATGATAATGAAGATTGCATAAATGTTAACTTTTCTTTCATATGTTTGCTGATAATTGACATTGAAAGAACAAATGCTTTATAGATTCAGATTCTTGGTTGCATAATTGATAGGTAAGGCTAAGGGTGCTTTTGACTTTGTTAATTGTGTTCAATTTGTTTCTTATGACCAAACATGGTGTAAAAAAAGCTTTGGGGAGGTCATGTTTACAATAGACTAGCCTGAACTAAGGGACTTTAGGAGTTAAGGGTCCAAATATCGATTGACATTTCTTATTTGCTAACTCCCCTAAGTTGTGCCTCCACCATAACACCGTGTCCTCTATAGTTCCATTAGGATTGAAGTTCGAAGCATTATTAAGTGTTATAGAGAATTCCATATTGTTGTATGACCATTTTTTGCCTTAAATTCCTTAGCTTGGTTTTGTAGCATAGACCTCAAATTATTCGGCTTGCTAACTATATAAAGAGGTCCAAAAAGAGTCGGCTATAGATTTTGTTATCCAAAAGTTATTACTTTTAAGGGATTAGGTGTGACTCCATTATATTCAAAAGGATTCTTTGTTAATTAGAAGTGGTAATTAACATCTTATTTATTGTCTTTATTAAAGTGATTCTAATGTCTCCTTCATTTTTAGGAGTGCAAACTTCATAACACTTTATTGTTTCTGATAATTATTTTATAGTTTCACTAGACTAGAGGAAATTCCTCATCATATTTTCTAATGCATTGATTAAATACTGAATAATTAGTCGTAACCTTCCTGTAAAAGAATGACATTGATTGCTCCAATGACCAATCCTTTTTTCTTTCTTGTTATCAAGCAATGTTAGCAATCCTTGAAAGATGGATGTTTATTGATAATTAGCACTCCTAAATAAGCGAGAGGAGGCTTTTTTATTTGTAAACCTAACACATTAGAGAGCTAACCTATTAACTGACTTGTTCCAAAAGAGAAAAATAGACTGTTTGTTGTCTTTATTGATATAAAGACTCGAGTGATTATTAAAGATATGTAGAGAATTTGATGTGTTCATTGAATTAGGTCTTGTACTATAAAGTAGAAGTAGGTCATCAGTAAATGAAAGGTTAAAAATCCTCAACTATTTTGCATTTATTGTGAAAGTTGAACTTTCTACCCAGGTTTACGTTGTAGTCGATTAGCCTTATTAACACCTCAATACATAATGTAAAAAAGGAGATATCAAGTCACTATGTCTTAAGGCTTAGCTCCCTTAATCAAGAGAGTAGGTTCACCAGTGATCTATATATTATGGAAGTTAGTCAAAATGCACTTTCCAATCCATTTGATGAATGTAGAGGGAAATCGAAATGTCTCTAATAAATGTATGACACATATCCATGACACAACTCTTAAATAAATGTTTGTAGTTTTTGAATTAATTTTTGAGCCAATAAATGTGTTTCAATATGCCTCCCTTGAATAAAAACTCCTTAAGCAAGATTGATGATTGAGCATAATACCAACCTCTTTCTAGAAACAAGAAGCTTAGAGATTACCTTGTACATTATGTTGCGAAGGAGATAGGCCTATAATCTCTCAAACCTGATGGATTAGGAATCTATAGGATGAGGCTAATGTAAGTCTTATTAGCTTCTTTAACATTTTTTCACTGCAAAGAATTCTAAGATTGCCTTGGTAACTTGAATTTTGATTGGGCTTTATGACTCTTGGAAGAAATGGTAATTTAATATATTAAGTTTTGGGATCTTATTAGGATGAAGGCTAAAGTGAAAATATTTAATGTATAAAGAGCTAAAAGATTTGAGGATGAGCTTATTCTCTACATCTATAATTTGTTTGGAAAAGAAAAAGGTTTAAATATGTACAGTGGAACAATTATAACTGTTAGTTACAAAAGAATTTTGAAATAATCATGAGCTACTTATTTGGCTCTTACTACTAATAGACCATATAACCATTCTTATTTAATAGAGATGTAATATTCTTATTGTTTTTTTAGTGATAAGATTGAAAGTAGTTAGAGTTCCTCTCTCCCTCTTAAAGTTATTAAATTAATGACTCTTGCTTTAAAAGTGAATTATGCACCATTAAAGCTCAAATTAGATAGATAATGTTTTCCTTTCTTGAGCTTATCTTGACAGTTTCTTAGAAATTGATAAAGCTCAGTTTATTTGTTGATAAGAATGATTTGGCTTCCTAATTGTATGATAAGTGTTGTTAGATTTGGCTTCCTAATTGTATGATAAGTGTTGTTATAGTTCTTTTGATGAAGCCTCTTAAGTTCCTCCTTCACCATTTGTGGTTTTTTTTTCAAACATTTGTATGATTCATAGCCCTGAAAATCAATAGTTATACCTTTAATAATTACCTCCTCATAGCCTTATAATTTCGTTAGATAGTTATTAAAATCTAAATGGCGTTTTATTATGAAATTTCTCTGTCAAGTTGTGGATTTATATTAAAGAATGGTCTAAGGTCAGATTATTACTAAAATTGGCCTTACCATTAAGGAACTTAGATAATTATAAGTTATTAATATAGGCTCTATCTAGTATTTTTCTTGATTAACCATCTTTTAACTTTGTCTGTTAATGCAAGTAAATAAACCTTTGTTAAATCTCATATCAGTGACTTCAATTTGACTTATACAAAGATTGAAGCCATCATAAAAATTTTGCAAGTTAATGATTCTCTTAGCTTTTCATGATAATATGGTGATGTTAAAATCTTCAATGATTATCAGGGATCATAAATAGTGGCATAAATAGCTTCCAAATCAATCCATATTAGGATTCTTTAGAAAGTCAAGTTAGCAACATACATAAAGGTAAAGTAAACTAAATCAGGATTTAAAAATAACTTAATAGTCAAGTGTACTAGTTGATTAGAAACTCTATAAAGAGCAATTAGTTATTATTCTTCGATTAAAGTGTTAAGTGAGATTGGTGAAAATAGTCCAATTTGTGCCCCAAAATCCTAACTTCTTCCAATATCCTCTTTCAAATTGGTCTCCATTAGACCTATTAATATAGGCTTTATTGACTAAAGATAATCATATAATACCTATTGATTTTAGGGTTATCTTACATTTTATAAGATAAAACTAAAAGGAAGTTTGAGTTGTTAAAGCACCCATAACCTTAACCTTCCTATATGATCTCCTACTTGTCAGCTATGAATTCCTCCCTAACTTCGATTGAGTTGCTAGGTCTTTATTTCTCACTATAGGTGTGCTTTCCTTCTTGTAATCTCTTGAAATAAGATGGCTATTTATCTTTGAAGTATTATTATTCATCATTTAACACTAAAAATACTTTAAGAGATTTTACATGTTCATATGAGAAAGTGATTACTTGTGAACTTGCTGAGTTACCCTCAAGTCTCTCTTTACTCTAAGTATTATTGGTTCTAATTTCAAGAGTCACATATAATATATCCTTGTATATATGAGTTGAGTTGTGCTTATCTGACATAACTTCCTCAATAGGAGCTCTAACCCCATTAATTCATAATAGTCCCTTTTTACAAATAACATTAGTATATAATAGCTACAACATCTTTAGACATCCTTTCCTTCTAATTCAATCTCATTATAGGTATTTTATCCAGTAAATCTTGGGCATATATATCTCTACATATAGTCTTGCATAACTAAATTTCTTTAGGGTAGTAATAACTTCATCTAGTCATATTGGTTGGCTTATATAGCTTGTTAAGTGACTTAGTCTCATGGTGACTAATATTCCAGAGGGATGTTATGTATATTGATCCAGATAGTTTTTCATTCTTATCTTCTTCATTTGGAGACTCAGTTTTCACTTTTAAAGGAAATGTTTGTTATTAATGTGCAAAATTTCAACCTTAAGTATTCTTCTTAAATTACCTTCAAGATCAAACTTAAAAATGTAGTAGTTCTTTTAATCAATAAGTACTTATAGAAGTCCCATCTTTCCTAATCTATGTCGAGTCCAACATTCATAGAAGAGGTATATAAATCATTATCATAACAAAAAAAACCAAATAAAGATGTTTCCCATTTGGAATCTCCTTATTTTAAGAATTCCAACAGAGGTAAGATTATGATACTACCATCTAATTAAATTTCTGATATAGCCAAGTCTATCTTGCAGAAAGGAGACTCTAATTACTCGGTACCAAGTAGGTCTTTTGAGAGAATTAAAGAAAGCCATAATAGATTTAACTTGGCTTAAAGAGGTGGATGGGAGATTATGAGGACTCTGGTTAGTATCAGGGACAATTAGGTAAGAGGAGGTGGGAAGGGGGATGATGTGGCTATAGAAGAATGGGTATTAAAGTGCTTAGATGGAAAAGAAAAAAAAGCAAGACTTTAAATTCATTTGAAGGGGGTGGGGGTGAGAGGAGAATTTATATATATCTAGAGGACTTTAGTTAGAATCCAACTAGATAGAAGAAGATGTGATAAGAAAGGAAAAGAATAAAACATGTTAGTTGAAATTTTGAAAAACCTTTCCAACATCAAAAGCAACTTTAAGTGAGTTTAAAAATAATATTCAAAGGCAATGAGACAAAGGAGGATAATTAAATATGACAACATAAGTGAAGTGTTGGATCCCGATCCTTAAGTGGCAATTTAGAGATATGAAATGAATTCAATGAGTGTTTTCGAATATGAATTATGTTATAGAAGTTTTTATGCCTTGAGGAAATTGATGAGAAAAGGAATTTATTGGCCTTGATGACCTTGAAGATTAGTCTTGGTTATGAAAGTTATGATCTTTGAAAGTTAAGTGTATTTTACTTGATTTGAAAATGCTATTAAGAGTAAGATTGTGTATGAC
>JANKYF010000009.1:925908-948113 GCA_029829435.1 Erythroxylum hondense
CATTTTTAACTAAAATGATTAATTTTTGTTAATGAAGTCATTTTTAATTTTAATGTTGTTAATATCATTAAGTTGAAGTTTTTATTCCTTTAAATCAATTACTGGTTTATTTTAAATTAAATATCCCATAATAAAGAAAGATATTTTTGTAATTTAACAAAAAATTGAACAAATCAATCACTACCCCAATAAAAATAAAAGGCCCTATCTTCTTCGAATAAGTAAAGGGAGTCATTATCTTTTTCAATGAGGTGAGCTATACCCAGCTAAGGAAAAATAACAAAACCAGGATTATAAGGCATATATGAAGTGTTACAAACAATGCTTTTATCATGTTATATTAAATTATTAGACCAATTAATTGTAAATCACGCTAATAAGGAAGAAGAAGAGTCTGAAAGGAATCAAGAGAGAAGAATGAGGTAATAAAGAGAAAATGAAAGAGAAGCAAATAATTATGTTATGGTTTGTCAATAGCTTGTTACTCAACCATTATAAGGGAAACATAGATAGTAAACTCTCGAAAAGATGTTTGTCACATGTAAGTTTGTGATGGGAATCAAGCGTTTACTTAAACTGTATAAGTTTCAATGTATGGGGCCATGAAAAGGGGTTTAAATAGATTGCGAAGGTTTTAAGTGAAGCACCAAAAGTTGTTAGAGATATATTGAAGAATATTGGAGAACCATTAACAAAAGTTAGAGCAAAGAAAGCCAAAAAAAGCTTTTAATGATCTAATGATGGACCTTTATGCGAGGAGTGACGCATTACTACTTCAAAAGACATAATTTTATAAAGCCTATAATGTTAATTTAAGAAACATAATAAAATCAACATTGGAGTAGTCTTATAATCGATACTTGACTCGTCTATAAAAAATACGTGTAAAGTTCTAGAATAAAATCGATGCCATTGTTCTTTATAGACAGACATCAAACTCTTGTTCATTATTTAAGGTTTTGAAATTGCTTATTTCCTTTTTGGACTTTAGTTCTTAGGGTTTTTTGTGTTCCTAAGGTTTTATGTCTATAAAAGGTTATTTTATGGATGTAATGAAACATAACATTATATTATTAATTAATTAAAAGCTATTTTGAAGAGATAGTTCTTCATTCTTGACTAAAGACACCCTTATTTTAGGTTCTTTAATAACTTGCGATCTGGTTTAGCTTGTTAGTGGCAATCAAAACCTAGAACCTTTTTACTCATTTTTTCTTTTTATGAATCTAGTGATACATATAATTCTTTTCTATTTTGAGCTTGATATTTTTAAATTAAACTTGTCTTCATAAAATGATCCTTGGCCCTTATTTGTATTGGTGCGGGGTTGTAATAGTCCTATTGATGACGCTTATATTAGTCTGTTACAATATTTTTTAGAATAAATGATGCATATCTCAATTTTCTTAACTATTTCTCTTATGATGAATTTTTATATTAAAAATTGTTATTCCTATATTTTTCCTTTTATTACATTTCTCATAACATTACCCTCCTTTTAAAGAACCTTATAAACAAGGTTAGATTCAATAAATCTTTTTTGTAATTTAAAAAGGAATACCTAGGTTGCCTTCCTTTTTTCCCCCTAAACCATCTATCCATTGAACCGATAGTTGAGTTGCAAGTTTACTGTTACGTTTAACCATCCGCTGACCTAATATTGTTATTCAATATTAGTCTATCACTTTGAGTATTATGGGAAAATTAGTTGATATTATTGTCTAATTTGACATATAATTCTTGAGCTAAAATACATGAAATGTATGTTGAATTAAAGATTATACCAGAGTTTATAAGCAACTCGTCCTACTTTCCTTAAAGTTTTGGCTGGTCTAAAATACAGAGCTCTTATTACTCCTTTTTTATAATGAATGTTGTATATAATAATACAACTTAACAAATGCATGCTCTTCTTCTCAAATTCTTTTTCTGACCTTTTCTTACTTGTTTATTGCTTCATCCTGAATTGAGCTCTTTTGTGATGAAAATTTGACATTAGCAATCCTACTTCTTAGTCTTTTATAGCTTAATATATTATTACAATTCTAAAGTCTTAATAATGAAGTAAGGGATGTATATTGGTAGGAGATATGTTGGACCCTGTTTTCGGAGCCCAATCATCCAGAACATCATAAGACGTGAGCGTATTATCCTATAAGGTCATTTCAATGAAATCTCCTTAGTCATCATCGGTTCATCCTCATTCTCATAACATCTCAAACCACAAGGGAGTGAGCCCACATAGTTAAACGCCCAAATAATCATTTGAATTATTTAGAATACTTGTAGCTCCATGTCTCTAGTTTATTTTTAAATATTAATCATCTCATTCGAAGTTCTACAAATCAAGATATAATTAAAATACCGAAGTATGTTTAGTAAAACAACCAATTCATGCTCTTCCAATCGATTCCCTCACTTTCTCTCCATCAAACTTTTCCAAATCAACACCAATGGATACTAATTTTAATTGAGAGATAGAAAAATGTGTTAGGAATCTATTGGTTCAAGAATCACTTCATTTGGAGGTCGAATGATGAAGTTATGGCCAAAAGAATCAAACATGATTATGTCCTCAATCATAGTGTATCTATCTTGGGACAATTGGCACAACTTTCACTATAGATATTCGATTAAGGTCATTTTAGGATGGTTTCGAAGAAGACTTCGAGATATACAACTTTTATGAAGACTCTAAAGAGAGATTTTGCCATATAAAGGATCAAAATCGTGAATTTCTGAAAGTGTATAGTGTATGTTTGTTAAATGGACATACACCTGTACCTAAGGGACATATTGGGGGTCTGGAGTATTTTTCAGACCCGTAAAGGTCCGTTTAACGGACATGGACTGGGTTGGGAGCATTTTTAAACCCAAGAAGGTCCGTTTAACATACCTAGAGTCCATTTAACGACCATAAGTGACACCCAAACCCCTTAAAGTGGTTCCTACATCCATTCTAACATCATATTCACTCATAATTTTCCCAAATTCACTTCTTCTAATGCAATATTACTCCTTAAACATTCAATTACCAAATTTATTGCATTAAACTCCCCAATCTCAACTCATTTAATTCATCACATACAACCAATTCTCACCTTTCATTATAGATGTTCTATATGCATCCTATGCAGCATCACCAGTTATAGTGATCATATCTTTTAACTTTGATATCCAAAAATTTCATACTTTATATCATTGGAAAGCTAGAAAGATAATCTACTACTTTCAAATAGAAAACTTTGTCTAATTCATCCTAGATCAATCTAGTTTTGCCTCAGAAGTCAAAATACAAAATTTTACTCTTATGAATGCTTGAAAAATGCAATGTACAATCTTTGAGAGTTATGAGCAAAACACAATCATATTTCATTTTCATCAAAAGATAAGAGCTTTACAAAGCTTTAATGGACATTTCAAACCACAATACATCATAACCCAAAAATACATAATTTACACAAAGTAGAATTGCTCAAAATGCAACTAAAAATCTTGTTTTACAAAAACTAACTTAAAATACAAAATAAGCATAATCTGGAGTAATGCCTTTATGCTCGATCACTCGATCTCGTGCTCATGACCTGAAGATGGAATGGAACCGGGGGTGAGCTTAAAGCTCGTGGGTAACAATTTTATAATCTATAACAAGCAAAACTATTATAAAAATTCACATTGAATCATAAAATACTTATCTTCCAAATTCTCATTTATGAATTCATTTATAAGTAACATAATTCATGCATTCAACAATTTTGTCAACGCATATGCACAACAAAATGGCTTAGATAGGTCCAAAACCAGAACATACTATACATTTTCACATAATGGTCATGTGTAGCCATGAACAGAATGTACTATCGCATTCTCACTTAATGGTCTTACATAGCCATGAACTTAGGGGAGTCTGTGAAGAAGCTCCATGCCACTAGCGTGCAAACGGGAGAAGCCTTTTATCAAAGTGTATTTGACTTAACTTAGGGGACCATCACAAGCCCACATAATCATGTATTTCACAACTTGTAAATATGTTGCCCAAAATGCACTTTTATGAAAACATGATTTTCATAAGCATGCAATATTTCAAACGCATTTTCATCATCATTTTACAATTCGTCAAACAAGTTCATGTATCAAACATATAGCAAATTCTTTCAAATCATTCAAAAGCAATAAATGCCATATTTATGAAGCAATTGAAATCATTTAATGCTCTTAAATTTGAAAATATAATCATGGCTCATTACTCAATTATAAAAATGAAATCCATCTTAATTTTCTTGCTTGAGAACTTGCTCAAGGTTGTCTCGCCTGTTTAATCTCTTGCCTCCTTTCAACATTGGCAGAAATTCTCATTCAATAGGAATTCAAATTGAAAAACTCAAAGAAACTTATACATAAAATTGATCATAGAATATTTAAACCAATACATTTCCTAAATTCTTTGAACCAAATTTTTTTCGAAAATCTAAAAGATTAAACATAAACTTACCTTGAATCTTCACCAAACAATGAGTTTTTTTGGCTCTAATGGAAGCTCTAATCTTCCTCTTTCCTTTTCTTTTATTGAATAACTTCAAATTCACTCTTTAAGATTAAGAAAAATTGAAACCTAACTTAACTTTTTTTCTCTCGGACGACACTCTCTCCCTCTTCTCTCTTCTATTTTCGTTTTTGACTTCTTCAAATGCAAGACAAATCCTCTTCTTCCCCTTTTTATCCTTACTGAGTCCAAAAGGTCCATTTTACTTTTTCTTATTTACCTTGTATCTTTTATCCTTCAGTGGTCTCCTAAGAATGCCTTTCATACAATCTTACTACCTTAACACTTTAATTCAATTAACCTACGTTATAAAATTTTACTAATATTGACCTACAAATTAACTCCAAAATTAATTTATCAAACCTCATAATTTATTTAAATCATACTTAAATAAATTAAAAAATTCGGGCCAACAAGATATCCATAGAAAGATCTCAAATGTTACTGAGATGATAGCCATATGGTTAGTAGTATTGTACTGCCACCATGTCAAAGTTATCCAATATGTCACATAAATTTGATGAGTCACATAAGGATAGTAAGCACTGGAAAATTTTAAACTAAGCTTTGCAATTTAAAATTCTCTTTCCAAAATTTAGTTAAGAATAATATCTTAGTCACTTACTACGATCGATGAACATATAGGCTACTTCTAGCCCTAAGTATTATTTAGATTGTGATTCTGCAGGCCACCCCCCTGTGAATGTTCATGGGAAAAGCAAAGAATGGTAATAATGGAACCTTCAGATAAGTAGATGATCGTCACAAGGTCCCAGGGGGAGAAGGGAAGGAAGAAGACGAGCAACAGAAGCAAGAAAAAGGAAGAAGAAGTGAGCAGTAGTAGGAGAGAGGTTGTATTTGATTCAGATTGAAAACCAAAAGAAAAGCAACATCATAAGAACTGAATCATCAGGCGCTTGCTTTCATTATCCACATGTTCATACACCATCCTCTCCATCTATCTACTCCATTACTCCGCTTCTTGTTTTCAATTCTGCCGCTCCAAGTCTTCCCTTTTGCTTCCTAACCCTAACCCCTAAGCATATTAAACTCTATCCCTATCTCCTATTTATAGCGCCTTCTTTAAAAAAAAAAAAAAACACGACGATCGCAAACTTGAGTTGAGTGAGGCGACGTCGTTTCAAGTTCATGAAAAATCAAGAAGTAGTATCCCAGACCCTGTTGGTTATTTAGGTATATCAAGAAACACTTATTCTTCTCCACCGCCGTTACGTCTGGTTCTGCAATGGGGAAGAAGAAATTCTTTGATAAGAAGAAAGCTGCTACTTTCCATCTTCTGGCCCGCGACTCCTCAGACCCTAATTACAGTAACACTCCTGGTAGTGACCGAGTATTCGTCCGGGTTGACGACAATCCCCTACTTGTAGATACCTTTGTCGACAATCATATTCACCACGACGACCCAAACTCCATTTTTGCCGATGCACCCCGTGATCATGGCGTTCTTAATGAGTTTTCATCATCATCATCATCATCCTTGCCCGAGCATGTTAGGAGGGAGATTTTGGAGTTGGGGTTTCCAGATGATGGCTATAATTATCTCATGCACTTGAGAGAGATTAAGAACACCGGAGCTGGTTCTGCTTTTTACCATAATCCCAAGCCCAGGCTTGATGAGCTTCCAAGTGACGTCAAGGTAACGAATAACAAACACATCTTTCTGCCTTTTCTTTTTATTCAATGCAACTCTCTGCACTGAAGTTTGTTTTTTCTTAGGCATATGATGCTTCAAGGGTCCGAGTGCCCGAACTACAAGCTGCCAGTTCAAATCATGATTCAATTCTTAGTGTAGCATCGAAGACTGTTGATTTTAAAGCCAAGAAATCTTTTGATCCTGATGTACTTCAGTTGCTTGATGATAGTGATTTGTCGCGTTTTGGTTCTGATGTTGAGGACTTGGAAGAGGATTTTGTTGTTCGTGCCAATCTTCCTGAGGAAGGGGAGGATGTCGAAATTAAAGAACCATATCATTCGACTGACAAATACAATTTTATTCATGAATTTTCTGATACATGTGTTTCTTCTGTTGATCAAGAAAAAATGGTGGGGTATGATGCCATTGGAAAAATGGGCAATGCTGCAGCGGGAGAAAGAGATGAATTTAGTGCAAAGCCACGGCCTAGTCGACTTCTTGATGAACAGTTTGATGTGGTGAGTCTATTATCCTTGTCAAAGTCCGCTCTGTTCAGTTTTTTTTCCCCTGGTGTGACAGTTAGGTTATGGGTGACTTTACCACTATGCTAGATATGTGTGTGGAAACTGTTAGACGCATCACAATACTTGTTTCCTTTTGTTCCATGTCATCATTTGGACGAACAACGTACAGACTAGAGCAAAGAGCTAATTAATCATACTTTTTGAAAATCTAATTAATCAGACTTGTGAAAACAGAGGCAAGGAATCTAGAATAAGATCATGCTATTTTCTTTGAAATGCCATGACTCTGTGCTGTGAATCTTCGTTTTATGCACTCTAACATCTACATACATGTAGTTTGTAATTGCAAATATATAGAATATTTTTCAGCATTTGCCAACCATGTCATCCACTCTTTCTCAAGCATATTGGGTTGATCTTGTTTAGATTGCCACTTTGGAAAGGTGTCTTCTTTTGTTGCTCACATTATTATCCTTTACAAGCATCTATTTTCATGACAAGAAAAGGTTGTCTACTACAGCTTGAACGTCAAGAATATGGTAATGATGAAGAAGATTATAGTTATGTAGCTGAGGAAGACGAATATCTTGCAGAAAGACTTAAAAATTCCCTTCATGGTAGTTCCATAGACAACGTCGAAGTTGGTGACAAATACGAAGGTCCTGCGGATGTGTTGCATGGAAAGCAGAAGCCAAAAAGTAAAGAGTTAATAGACTCAGCGGCAGATATCATTCGTCGCTGTGCAGAATATGCAGAGAAATATGGAAATGGGGAAGAAGATGAAGTTGTTGTGATACAAGAAAGTAGTGATGAGTCCGAAAAGTGGGATTGTGAGACTATAGTTTCAACATATTCAACTCTTGATAACCACCCTGCTAAAATTGAAGCTCCCCAAAATGGCAGAAAGAAGTGGAGTGAAATTGCTAATGGAGCCTCAAATTCCTCCTGTCATATGATAGCCCTTCGAGGAAAAGAGAAGCTGCCTGTAGACTTTTTGCCTCGTTCTAGAAAACCTGCAAAAGAAAAGGTGAAGGGTGTGCCTTTGCCAGAGTTGAAAAATGAGCCACAGAAAGGGAAGCAGCATCGGCAAGAGTCGAAGGAGGAGAAGAAAGAAAGGAAGGTATATACATTTTCTATTGGTGTCAGCTTTAATTATGGCTTTCTGAGACTGATATACTCAATGTTTGGTAGCAATTTACTGATGGTAACCTTGCATTCCAAAAACCGGCCATTAGTTCTTCTTTTGTTCATTCTTTTATCTTCATATATCATTTGAACTTTGTTATTAAAATTAATATTGTGCATTTAGGCTGCTATAAAGGGGGAAAAGCGTGAGGCTCGGCGAATCAAGAAAGAGATCAAGGGACTCTACCAAGGTGAGACACAGCGTGCTCAGAGAGTTGCTGCTATAGCTGGTCCATCTTCCATTCACATTATGTAAGTTAATCATTCTCATTGAATGGCTTATTTGGTAGTTTGAGTATTATGTTACTTTAATCGGAGGATTCTAGTAATAACTGTTGGGTTCTTGTGAACAACATTAGATTCCGTTAGCTAAAAACATTAGAGAGAAGCCATTTCTGACATAAAAATGATTAAAAATTTGAGTAAATTCAAAGTTGTAGCAAGATAAAGAGGCATTACTAACATTATCCTTGAGAACGTCTATTGGGGTACATCTTTCGCTCTATTAATTTCAATCTCCTATTAGTCAGACTCTGATCATAATGATGCTAGATTTATGTAACAGCCAGAGAAGCCTAAAACAAATGGCATTTGAGTTATGAATGAGGAAAGTGAAAGTGCAAACTTGGATGTTAGTTCCAGAATGGGATGGGCAAGATCTTGCATTAGATTTTAAATTGCTATTTTACTTCTTTTGCATTTATGGTGCTGCAATGGACATACTAGGGTCTAGAAGACTCCATTTCTTTCACTTAAATGGGGAACTCATCCTAAGAACTGTACTGGTGGGTTCAGAGGAATACAGTTTGCCTCTAATTGTACTATATAATAACCAAAGGAAGAGTGTATATGTTTTTCCTCTGTGTTTTCTGAGGCCATTCTAGTCTTTACCTTGTGTCTATAAATGTCATGTGGCTTCTCCAATTTATGAATTTGAAAAGTGCGTGATTGTTTTATGACTAAAAAAGGATTCTCTTGTGAACTAGGTAATCTGTTCATATCGTTGGTCAAGACAGAATAGACTGGAGGGAGAATCCTAATTGTTCCAACAACGAAAGACTGCCAATTTTGACATACAAAAGCGCATGACTTGGCTGATCATTCATATCCTTGAAGATAGCAGTGATGTCTGCCTACTTTTCTACTGTAAACTAGGATCAAATGCTTGCTGAAGACATTGTTGCTTTTTGTTTGAACATAAACAATATTGATTTGGTGGTTCTGTTACTTGCTATTAGAAAGAGATCTATATCATGTTGGTCTTAAATGTTTGATTGATACCTTCCTTTGTTAAAATGCCATGATAAAAGCACATTGTGTTAACTGTGATCGGCAATAATCAGAAAGCAGCAGCGGAGAGACTCTGTGCGGGATTAACATGACTGATTGAAGAATCTGGATCCATACCTATTGGTCAAGGGGGAGAGTATTGACATTATTAATCAACAAATAGATCCTAAATGCAATATATCAAATACTTACATGAAAGCTGCAAATAATATCATTTAAGCACTGGAAATTTCATTTGATAGGATCATTATTAAACATTCTCAACTGTTGGTAGGAAATATTTGTTTTGTTTGAGGCTTGCGGGACCTTTCACTGTATGGGGACCTTGAGACCTGTTGCAAGGCGTATTCAACATGGGCTTGGAGTTTGGCATAATGCCAAAATTTTATCCGCGGTTACTGGAAGGACTCTCTTATTTCTTTATATTATAATAAGAATAAAAATGTATTATTTCTAGATATTTATTTAGCCCTAAATTAATAATTAATAATATATTGTAGGTGTACAATTCCAATAATTTAGGAGAAAATCTCTCAATACTCTTAAGTGTGTAAATGTCATACATGTTCCAACTTATCAAGACATTTTGAAAACATTTGATTTGAGACTACTTTGGTCAAAATATCAATCAATTTATCATTATAATAAATCCTAAGCAATTTCGTAATTTCGTTATTTAGTGATGCGTGAATTGGGAGTTAGGATTGACAGCATTCAATTTGGGATTTTATTTGTCAAATGGGATTGGAGAGTTATTTTAAATCTTGAGCTTCTTGTTGGCTTACGTGGGTAGGTCAGCGGTATAGGCTTGGTCCCATTAGGATTAATATTAATAGCAATAATAGTTAATGAATTGCCAACATGGCAAGGGTGGGTGGTCCTGCAACATATTATTAGCGCTGCACTCCAGTTGCTATATATATATTTGTAACCAACTCACGTGAAAGGACAATGAGAATTATCAGAATGTTATAATGTGATGTGTGTATAGCCTTCCATTGTCTATTTCCTTTCGTAAACTTCATAGTCACAATTGATCCCTTCAACCCTCCCATTCAATTTGGGACTTATAATCCCTCACCCATATCATCTGGTATCAGAGCAGTTCATCCTTGGACTATGCCAATGGCCACTGGTACGAGATCACACGATCTTAAGAATCTTGAGGATGCTATGTCCAGCCTGATGCAGGAAACCCACAACAAGTATTCATTACTTGCTCAAGGTTTATGAGATAATGACAAACGCTTGAAGGAATCTTAGCAGAAAAATGAGGGGCAGTTGTACAACTGAAAAGCTTGATTAGGGGACTCACCCTTCAGCAATCTGGACTTTTGGAGCAACTTCAACAAACCCAAGGAGGCACGATTTCTTCCAAGGGAAAATCAGTGGGTGACGAAGTAGAAGGTGACATAAACTCCACCATACCTGCAACCACAGTAGAGACCCATCAACATAGTGAGAGTGGGCATTCACATCCCCTTACCAATTAACACATATCTGTGAATGCTCTTGAAGCTAAAATAGGGTTCCACACAATGAGGGTTGTAAGGGTTGTGAGTCAAAAAGCCATGTAAGTGTTAATTGATTCAGGAAGTACTCACAATTTCATAAGTGAGGATTTTGCAAAAAGATTAGGGTTTCAGCTGACTACCATTAAACCTTTGACAGTGGAGGTGGCTAATGGGGGTATTATGGAGTGTAAAGCAATTTGCAAAGGGCTAAACTAGTCCCTACAGGGAGCTAGGTTTTGTGCAGATTTTTTAATGTTACCATTGCCTAGTTGTGATATGATTCTGGGAATCCAATGGCTATCAACTTTGGGCAACATTATTTCTAACTATGTTGAACTTTGGATGTCTTTTTATTGGGATGATCAGCTAGTTACTGTCAAGGGGAGGGCTGAAAAGGCAATTAAACATATTGTTATTGAGCAGCTAGCTAAGATAATGGGAAAGCCTACTCAAATTGCTTCTATGCAATTGTGCAGTCTCAGGTTGAAAGATACAACAGAGATTGAGCTTCTTACCATAGTGGCCCCTAGTAACCAGGAACTTGGTAGTGTGCCAGCTATTGCAGCCTTGCTTGGAGAATTTCGAGACTTGTTCTATGAACCGAAATGGCTACCTCTAGACAAATCTCACAATAATCAAATTTCACTGAAAGAAGGGTCTCAACTTGTCAACAAAAGACCATACAGGTGCTCAGGGTTACAGAAAGATGTTGTAGAAAAGTTAGTTGATGAAATGTTCACTACTGGAATAGTACAACCTAGTTCTAGCCCTTTTGCCAGCCCAGTGATATTAGTAAAAAAAAAGACAATTCATGGAGGTTATGTGTAGATTACAGAGTCTTGAATCAATTGACTATTAAAAAAAAATTTCCTATTCCTCTTGTTGATGAGTTGTTAGAGGAATTACATGGAGTTAAGGTATTTTCTAAGATTGACTTGCGGGTTGGTTATCACCAAATTAAAATGCATCCACTTGATGTTTATAAAACATCCTTTAGAACTCATAATAGGCATTATGAGTTTCTAGTAATGCCGTTCGGGCTTACTAATGCCTTGCCACCTTCCAGGGATTAATGAATGAGGTGTTCAAGCTTATTTTGAGGAAATTCATCTTGGTGTTCTTTGATGATATTTTAGTCTACAGTAAGTGCATTAAGGAGCATGTGAAACACCTGAGATTAGTGTTTGAAATTCTAAAACAACACCGACTGTTTGCCATGAAGAGTAAATGTTTGTTTGGTACTAGTGTAGAGTATTTAGGGCACTACATCTCTACTGGAGGTGTGTCCACAGACTCGAAAAAGATTCAAGCAGTGAGAAATTAGCCAGTACCCTCTAATGTGAAGCAGCTAAGGGGATTTCTGGGGTTGGTAGGTTATTATAGACAGTTTGTTAAAAATTATGACAGCATTAACAAACCAAATAGGGCTTTTCAACAACTGAAGGAAGCTCTAACTACTTCTCCTGTTTTGGCACTACCTGACTTATTACAGGAATTTTTGATAGAAACTGATGTTTCTAGTACAGGAATTGGTGCAGTATTAATGCAGGCTGGTCATCCTATAGCCTATATGAGTAAAGCTTTGGGTCCTAAGCACCAATGTTTATCGGTGTATGAAAAAGAGATGCTAGCAATTTTGCAAGCGGTTAGCAAGTGGAGGCATTACTTGGAAAGGAGGCACTTTAAAATTAAGACTAATCATAGCAGTCTCAAATACCTACTTGACTAGAATCTGTCATAGGAAAGTCAACAGATATGGCTGGCCAAGTTATTGGGCTTGGATTATGAGATCGTCTATAGGAAAGGAAAGGAGAACATTGCTGTTGATGCTCTATCAAGAGTATCTGGCTCTAAGTTATTGTCTATGACTATTTCTATTGCTTCTACTGATTTATTGGAGTGCATTAAGGCTTCTTGGGCTAATGATGAACATATTCAACAATTGATTTCTCAATTAGAAAAAGATCCTTTTTCTCACCCCTCCTTCTAGTGGAAGGGTAGCTTGTTAACTAGGAAGGGTAAATTGGTGGTAGGGTTGGATAAGACGCTACAAAACTAGATTATGAGCTTATATTATAATTCATCTATTGGAGGGCATTCGGGCATGCAAGCCACTGCTAAAAGGCTGAAATCAATATTTTATTAGAAAGGCTAGCAGAAAAAATGCTTAGACAGTTCATTAGGGAGTGTGAAGTGTGCCAGAAGAATAAACCAAAAAATGTTGCAAAAGTTGGACTCTTACAACCGAATCTTATTCCCGAGTCAATATTCACTGACATTACTATGGACTTTGTGGAGGGATTGCCCAAGTCTGGAGGCAAGGAAGTTATACTAGTTGTAGTTGACAGATTGAGCAAGTATGCTCATTTTTTGGCTTTATCCCATCCTTATACAGCCAAAGAAGTGGCTCAGGTGTACTTAGACAATGTCTTTAAGCTGCAGGATATGCCTGCAACTATTATCAGTGACAAGGACCCTACTTTTCAAAGTAATTTTTGGAGGGAGTTGTTCTCATTACAAAGAGTTGCGTTACACTATTCTACAGCCTATCATCTGCAATCGAATGATCAAACTGAGGTGGTAATCGTTGCTTGGAAATGTATCTTCGGTGTATGACAGGTGAGGCCCCCAAGAATTGGGTGAAGTGGCTACCATTGGCAGAATGGTGGTATAACACTGCCTATCACAGTTCTATTAAAGTCACTCCATTTGAAGCCTTATATGGGTACCCTCCCCCTCTCCATATTCCCTATATTCCTAATGATTCTAATGTACATGCAGTAGATGATCTGTTGACTACCGGGGAAGCTAAAATTGAAGAATTAAAGAAGAACCTTGTGCAAGCTCAGAACCGTATGAAACAGGTTGGGGATAAGAAGATGACCGAAAGAGAATTTGAAGTGGGAGATTGGGTACTACTTAAACTACAACCATTTAAACATAAATTTGTGGCCACCAGGACTACCCAAAAAATTGGCGGCAAGATTTTCTAGACCGTACCAGGTAATGGAATGAGTGGGAAAATTGGCTTACCGTTTAAAACTACCTGCTAGTGCTTCAATCTATCTAGTTTTCCATGTTTCCAAGCTCAAGAAATTTGTGGGAGTTCCAACTATGCTTGTTGATCTTCCTTTGAGCATGCCTAAACTCCCTTGGACTCCAAAATGCATAATTGGTAGAAGCATAAATCATAAGTGCAACAGGGCGGCAATACAAGTTTTGATTTGGTGGGACGGTGGATCTCCCAGTGATGGTCCTTGGGAATGGCTTGATGACATGAAGGTAAGGTATCTAGGTTTCTTCCATGAGGACAAGGATGTTTTCGAAGGAGTAGGTATTGATGCATGAATTGGCAGTTAGGGATTAGCAGCATTCAATTTAGGATTTTATTTATCAAATGGGGTTGGAAAGTTATTTTAAATCTTGGGCTTCTTGTTGGCTTAAGTGGGCAGGTCTGTGGTATAGGCTTGGTCCCATTAGGATTAATATTAATAGCAATAATAGTTAACGAATTGCCAGCATGGCAAGGGTGGGTAGTCCTGCAAGTCTATAACATATTCGTATTATTAGCGCTGCACTCCAGTTGCTATATATATATTTATAACCAACTCACGCAAAAGGACAATGAGAATTATCAGACTATTATGATGTGATGTGTGTATAGCCTTACATTGTCTCTTTCCTTTCGTAAACTTCATAGTCACAATTGATCCCTTTAACCCTCCCATTCAATTTGGGATGTATAATCCCTTACCCATATCATCTAGCTTCTCTTTAATGAAGATTTTATCGACTTTAACATGCTTTCTTGATCATCTTAGACATGAATGATTGCATTGGAGGGTAACCCACATTGCGTTAGTGGGTAACCCACATTGCATTAGTGGGTAACCCAACTCTTATAAAGCACCCTATAAAGCTTCATGGAGTTCAAGTGTTATACCTCTAAGTTCAGCTTTTCAATGTGATAAGATTGCCATCTATAAATGAGAAGTAACCAGAAGTTCATAATCTATCATCTATTACTCTAGTCTAATCGCCATTTGTAAAAACATCTAAAATTTTCCAATTTGTATTTTTAGTAAACAAAAATTCTATTTAGGAGCATATTTCAAGTATCTCAAAATTGAAATAATTGCATTCATACGTTGTTCTCTAGGATTATGGATAAATTGGATAATAATGTTTAACACATAAGTAAGATCAAGTCTTGTGTGAGTCTAGTACATCAACTTCCCTACAAGTCTTTGATATATTCCTTTATCAATAAGTACTTGGTTTGCTTAACCACATAACTTAAACTCTTCCTTAACTGATATATCAAATCGTTGATATTTTGTCATACCAGTTTCTTGTAATAAGTCTAATGCATTTTTTCTTTGGGTGATTTAGGAACTTCAATCCCAAGGAAATATTTCAAGCAAACAAGATTATTTTTTCAAACTCTTTAAGAATATACTCCTACAACGCCTTCCTTTCTTCAAAATCTTTCCTTGTGACTATCATGTCATCCACGTATATAATAAAAGTAGTGATTTTACCTTACCCCCTTTTTAAAAATAAAGTGTAGTATGAATAGCTTTGATGGTATCTAAAAGCTATTATATACTTTGCAAATCTTCTAAGCCATACTTTTGGAGATTGTTTTAGCCTATATAATGATTTCTTCAATCTATAAACTTTTCCATTTTACCTTACTGTTGCCATACGTCCTGGTGAGAGCTTCATATAGATTTCTTAAGACAATTCAACATATAAAAAGGAAATTGTTTTACATCAAATTATATAATGGCCAATCTAAAATTACAGATAGGGAAAACAATACTATAACAACATTGATTTTATCTATAAAGGTAGATGTTTATGTATAATTAATCCTATAAGTTTAAGTGTACCCTTTTTCCACCAATCTTGCTTTGAATTTTTTAATTGTGCCTTCTACTTTATGCTTTATAATGTAAATCCATCAACATCCCACTAGCCTTTGTCTTGGTAGACAATTAATAAACTCCCACATTCTATTCTTTTACGAGGAGTTCGTTTCCTTATTCATTGTAATTCTGCACTTTAGATTAGCTAACACTTCCTACACACTATTAGGAATAGCTACAACAGATAATTGATTCACTAATGACTTTTTTCTTACAGGTTGTGATTTTATATAAAATGAATCGTGGGGTGTTTAGCTCCACTCAAAATTTTAGGTTTATAAATAAGCTTAGGAATACCTTTAGTGAGACATTCTGGTAAGCGTTTTCTAGGTGGTTTAGGTTCTATAATATGAACATCCTTAAGAAACAATTAGTATGGTATATTAGTTAAGGATCTTTAGCTAATGAACTTACTTCTCGTTCAACCATTTTTTCATGCTTAAACTAATCTTATAGTTCAACTAAGATTTCACTGTACAATTGACCATTAACATTATAATTTAAAGTTTTGTTACTTATATTCAAATCACCAACACTATGATTAAAGAATTGAGGCTCCCTCTATAATTGATAGTCTAAAGTCTAAAACGTCTTTTGGTTCTCCCCTTTAAGTTTATACTTAAAAGAGAAATACATTAAGTCTTTATGGGAAAATACATATATTATTATGAAAATATGTTAGGATAGAGGATGATAACACCTGTACCCCTTTTGATTTGTAGCATATCCACAAAACACATATTGTAAGGCTTATAAAGTTAAATTATGCTAGTTATGTTTATGGATATGTACACATCTAAATATATAAGGAGGCAAAATAGGTATAAGTGGAATAGCTAAAGCCTTGTTAAAACCTTAGAGTGATGTTTGAAGTCAATAGAGCATAAGGGATTTTGATTTATAAAATATATTGTAGAGGCTTCTCCCTAATATGAAAATTGCATATAATATTAAATTAACGAGGCACGGACAACTTTCAATAAATGTTAACACTTTATCTTGACCAACCTATTTTATTAGGGTTTATCAATATGTATAGTTTGATTAAGAATCTTATGTGTTGTAAATAATGCTTCAACTCATAATTATGATATTCTCCACCATTATCTCTATGAAGACTTGAATATATGCATTGTATTAAGTCTTCGTGAATTTGTGAAGTTTTTGGAATAACAAATTCATTTTGTTTTGGACTTCATTAACCATAACCAAGTCATCTTGTTAATCATTAATAAAGGTAACATACTAATAAAATCACCTTAAAATTGAAATTTTAGATGGATCCTATGCATTATAATGAATAACCATAAATGGTAAATTAATTTTTCTTGAGCTTAATGGAAATGAATATGATGACATTTTCCCAATTCACAAACAACACAATAGAGAGTAAAGATACCAATCTTTACAAACAAACTAGGAATAATTTTTTAGATACCTAAAAGATGCATGCCTATAATCGGTGTTGCAAATAGAATTCAACTTCATTCTTCTCCACCTTAGAATCATCATTTGACAAAACTTGATGTAACTTGTTCGAACTCTTTAACTACAAGTCCAAATGATATAAGTTCCTCTTCTAATACCATAACCAATTGTTTGTTTTGTTTAGATATCTTTTAAAAGACAAAATTTAGGAAAAAAAATTGTAATGCAAAATGATGATTTTGTTATTTGATAAAAATACAAGAGATTATAATCTAAAGATGGGACAAATAAAACATAATCCAAATTCAAGGCATTACTAAGAGTTAAAGATCCTTTGGGGTCTCATTAGTATTGTTAGTAGAAACAATTTTCTACAAATATTGTTCAAGTTTTGTAATTTGTATAGAATCAAATATCATATGATATGTAACATTAGAATTAATTATCCATGTATTATTATAGCTAGGTGTGGAAGCGTTAGAACTCTTGCCACCATTATCTATAGTTGCTACTAATTTTGATGTTATCTCAGTATCATCATCCTTTATGTTTGTTTCAATAACATTAACAATTAGGGTTTTCTTGGAATCTCTTCTTTGGGATGCTCAATTATAACCCACCAGTCTTGATACCATACAGTTTCATAGCAACAATCTATAGTAGGACCTAGCTGGTGGTGATGGGTACATTTGTAGGAGTTTTCCTCAACACTATTAGTTATCTTTGATTTGGTTTGATTTATCATAAATGCAAATTCAAAAACCTCTCGTCAGATTAAGGCATATCATCATTTTAGATGTGGAATTAATTCCCTACATAGAATATCCTTATGAACTTATTAAAAAATCTAGTTTAGTAAGAAATATATGCACCATTAGTTTTTCAATAAAGTTTCTTTATATTGTAACATCATTGAGATTATTCATGACCTCTTTATCTTAAATGTCCAATTCTTGAAAAAACTTTAGTCAATTTTCCATAATATTTATAAAGAGGTTTTCCATTTTGTTTAGTAGTGAAAGCTTTCTAGTTTAAGCTAAAGAGTTGTAACTTATCATTGCTACTGTAAAAAGATTTGAACAGTGAACTCCAAATTTCATGGATAGTATAACTTATCACTTTTGTTTCATTGGCATCAACAGCCACCTTTTCAATTTTTATTTTATTTTATTTTTGACATACCACTTTTTATACCCATATTTTGGTTCTGTAGGTGGTTTTGTTTTACTATGAATGTAAGAAAGTTTGTTTCTTTTAGCAATATGCATCTCCATTAGTTATGACCAAGCATCATAATTTGAGTTAGTAAAAATAGCTCATGTATTAGAAATTCCTTTAGATTGAACAATAATAGGAACCGATCTTTATCCATATTATTCAATATTTTTCACTCATTCTTTAGAACTATTTACAATTTCTAAGGAGAAATGGGAACAACAGTGGGATTATGGAGCGGTGATTAGCAAAGGTTTTAAAGATTAAACTTGACAGCACTCTATACTCACAGTACTAGGGAGAAAAAATTTCTTGTAACCTTTGTTCAAGCTCACTAGCCTTTGGTTTAATGGTCAATGTCTTGAATAAGTTCTAATATATAAGTACGAAGAATTGGTTCACTATGTATACATTATGTTTATGATACTAATTGAAATATTCTATTGTGTTATATATTTAAAGAGGAACACGTGCGCGCACACACACACATTTATATAGTATAATGAGAATGTAAACTAATTAACTTATAATTTTCAAGTAGAAATTGGGGATCTAATTGGCTCTAAATTAGGATCGTAAGAATAACTATACAATCTTAACAATTGTGAAGAAAATATCTCAGTATAGTTGGCTTGCCACACCCTAAACATTAAACAATTTTAGGTTAATATTGAACAACTTCTTCTTACGAGTTTCAACTTAATTTATTTTTAAATCAAAATTAAAGTGAATTAATTTAACTAACTTTAAGAAAAGAGAATGGGATTATAATATTCAGTTACAATAGGAAGATTTTAAAGAAACAAATATCCTGTGACTATTAATAGTCAAAAGAAAAAAAGATGTTATAGACATAAGCCATCTAACGTCAACTTTCAAGATTCCATCTCAAAATGTTGCTTAACTAATGTGTTTGGAAATTCCTTTTGTGGTTATAATAATCTGTATGAAGATAGATCTAGGATTGGTTTTTATTTGTTCTTGAAAATTTTGTTATTTTTCTTCTATCAAATTGCATAAGAAACTAAGAAAAGTTTTAAAGCAATTATATCTTACCTTTGTTAGAGAAGTGCTAAAGGCGATCACTTTTAACACTTATTGTACAAATCATTTAGTGATTAATAAAGGCATTTTTCATTATTTCAATGTTCATAAATTTATGGATTTAATGTTGATCTTAAATTGATTTAATGAAGTCCTTGATGCAAAACATAGCATGGAGGAAATCATGATGAGATCATGATAATGAGATTTTATCATGTGCAATTATGTTAATATCTAAATTTTCCCTAGTTATAGGATTCATGAGATGGGATATCATTAATCCGGATAGACTAGCACATGTTATACTCATTGATTGGATCAAGCAGTAGATCTCATAAGCTATAGACATGATTTGTTTAGAGTTAACATATGGATGCTTACTAAGGGCAGTAAGTACATTGGATTGACCTACTATGAGATAATCATATGGATATTCTATTCCAGTGTCAATGATAGTCTCATCATAGCACGGTGCAAATATCCTTGAGGTACTTAAGGATATCTCAAATACTAATCCTGTGCTTTGACTCCATTCATCGGTGCCTTTTAGGGTTACTTATAAGGTGATGATTGGGTATAACTTGAGGTATTTGGAGATAATTGAGTATTTAATAAAGGATTCACCACTCCTGATAGAAGGAGATGATACTCATGACCTCTTGTCGAGGTCATTATTTGGGAGTCTCTGGCTAGAGTAGATATGTGTCATAAAGCGAGTCTTCAATGATACATAGAGTAATGAGATCCTCAAGATAAGATCTAATATCACTTGGACTAGATGTGACATATTCAGTCTAGTGGGAGTTGACACTTTGACCATACTCTGAACTAAGTGGGGTTAGATGGTGAAAGGATGAATTGTATGACAACATTGCATATGGAAGGATTCGTAGTCAAACCACTGACTTTTTGGTCAATTGGGGGTCATGACGTATTACTAGATATTTCTCTTGACTTATTTGAATTAAGTATTAATTCAAGTGGCCAACATAACCAGGAACCTAATGGGTCACACACATAGGAGATCTGAAGGATGAGTAAAATTGTCTTAAATGGTGATTCGAGATAAGAGAGAGTGTTTCAGAATTGTATCATGATGTGATCATGGTAGAAAACATTGCATGAAATAGATTAGAAACAAGTATTATTGATTGTCAATTTGGTCATTAACTTCCCAAACTTCCATTAATGCATGCTATTCATGGTCATTATCTTCCCATAACTTCCATTAATGCATGCTATTCATGACCATTAACTTCCAAAAACTCTCCATTAGTGATGAGGATTATGGAAGGCCAAATGGTGTAAAAACTAGAGATGATTTTCGTGCATCCTGTATAAGACACAAGTGAAAGAAAGGTTCTTTCTTATATACACACTTTTTTCACTTTAACTCTCATAAGAGTTCTTGTCTTTGCTAGCACAAAGAAAAAATTCTAGCTATCTCCTAGTGAGGTTTCATCCCTATATCTTCATGTGGAATTTCATTAGAGATGGTCTACATTAATCGTTGTAGTTTACGACAACACAATGTGGAGAAGATTAAAGAACGAAGGAGATTGTCGGAAAGGTATGTAAACATCTTACATTTCATGTTTTGATTTTCTATATCTGTATGCATAAGTAGATCTGGACTTTGAGGTTTCATTTTATTTTCCGCTGCATATATTTGATATACATTATGTATGAGATGCATGACTAGAACCTTACAGTGGTATCAGAGACATCTTATGCCTTGTTAGATGTAACATACATTACATGTGAAAACTGTTTTCATGGTTATGACAGATTAGGGTCCTGTAATGTTTTACCCGAAATTAATTATAGAAAAATTATTTTCACGATTTTATTTCACCAATATGTTCATAAGCTGTAACTGATAATTTAGTGTGATTGAAAATATTTTTAATGTGATTAAAATATTTAATGTCGAATTTACAAGAACATGCATGAAATCTGTCTTTTTGCTGGGCATATAATGTCTATAGGATAAACTGATGAGTTTACTCATGATTTTGGAGGAATTTTATTCTAGAAAAATCATGCGAACATATTTGGTATGTAGTATCCCACTCCCGCAAGACCCAAACTCGACATCGAGGGTGATAATCGAGCCCGTGCCTCACGAGGGTGGTATGCTAGAGCAGTCAAAACAGTTCAAAAACTCAGTATGACATTTTTCTTTTCAAAAACAATCACTTGCGCGGAAATCAGTAAACGGTTTGTGCCCACTTTAATATGAAAAAATTTCGATCATAACACAATTTTAGTCATAAAAAGGCACTCAATCGCATTTAACCATTTCATGTACAGAATTCTATACCCAAATTGGGCCCAATGTATTCCTGAACGCTTTCAGTAATCACATTACAATACAACATTAATCAATTGGGGCCCTCTGAACTAAAATGCACAAATCTGCGGAATTTGCATAAATACAAATATACATATGAATCAGAATGACACTAATGCAGACGTGAACTAATCCCGACCTCAGTCTTTGACTTGCATGCAATAGGCATACTCCCGTTTGTTTAACGGGGTACTCTTCGATTTCCTGAAAAAAATAGTTGCAATTTTGGGTGAGTTTGCGAACTCAATGAGAAACCATCATCGATGGTTCACTCAATTCATGTATTACACAAATAGCGTACAGCTTATCACAATAACATATATATCAGAAAACCATATAGCAATTTACAGATTCTCATGCAATCACAGAACTCAGAAATTTCGCAGATCAGTTATCACAATCGCATCATGCACTCTTGCCTATTTCCCATTTACTGTATTCAATCCGTCACAATGTGTATGCAATGCATATGTGACTCTTTCCCATTTTATTACAGTGTTGTGACCGAGCGCTTAAACAGTGAA
>JANKYF010000009.1:1091970-1102197 GCA_029829435.1 Erythroxylum hondense
CTCTTTACGTTTAGATTTGATTAAATTATTTTTGTGTGAACTAACTTCTGATTTTATTGTAGAATATTACAAAGAATTTTAAATCACTATTCAACCCCCCTTCTAGATCGCTAACAGTTAGGGGATGGTGTAAGCATTTGGTTCTAGTTCAAAAATTGGAATTCCCCTAGCATTGAGTGGTATATGGTTTCTAAGTTGTGCTATTGTTGTTCTCTAGATAATTGGACTTTAAGATAATTGGACTTCCTATAGTCCACTTATCTAAAGAAAAACAATAGCACAACTCAGAAACCATATACCACTCAATGCTAAGGTCTCTTCACTCATCTATAATGGAGATTGGGGTGGCAACTTTAGAGGATTCTCCTTACTTGTAGACTACATGCCTCTTTTTCTTGATGAAATGGGAGAGGATAACACCATTCGGATGCCCAACCCTAGAGGTACATTTCTTAACAGCTCTTGTCATAAGATACTTGCATGTAATGCTAAAATGGTCTCTTGGTTTGATATTCTATGGAGGCAGTCATTAAACTTGAAAGCTTTAATATTCTCTTAACGTGTAATCAAAAAAAAAACTCAGAACTAAGGACAGATGGTTTGGGATTTATGATCCCATTTTTTTCTATGTAAATATATAGTAGAGACTTAGAATTGTTTATTCTGTGAATGTGATTACACCAAAACAATTTGAAGTAGGATAATGAATATGCTACAACTACCCAAGTATACGTTTGAATGAAGGGAGATCCTTAATATGATTATTGCTAGGAATAAACTAGGACAATTGAACGGAACACTTCTTAAAACTTCTTTTACTACCACCATTTAATCCATATGGAGGGAGAGAAATATGAGACTATACAAGGGAATTGAAGAAGGAAAATATCATATAACTTAACGTATTGTCAACTAGGTTCAAGCAACTTTCATAGTTAACAACAAATACAACTCACTTAGTAATGCTTTGAAGAACATTTGGATGTTTTAAATCAATTTTACATTGTTCTTTAAGTCTCTCTTGTAACCTTAGCATTAACACATGCAGATTGATAAATGTGTCTCATTGTAATGTTATGTTACAACTTTTGCTATTATTAATACAATTTCTTTCATTTTTCAAAACAAATTTTAGTCATTTGGAATAAACTGCCTAATTAAAATAAGAAAAAATCTACTTTCATAGGTTTACTATGATATTTAGCATATGGTACAAGACTTTAAACCATTAAGAGTCCCAAGTGGAGCAATGGGTTGGGCCAAGCCCAGGCTACTTCTGGCCCAACCCGACCTGACCTTAGACCAAAGTAGCGCATGGCCCAACAGACCAGGACCTGTGGCCCAGGGCAACCCGACCTATCATATATATTTTTTTAGAAAAACTTAAAAACAACATCTTTTTTGAAGTAACAGTCAGGCCATAGGCCAGGCTAGGCCAACCTGTGGCCCAGTCCTTATCAACTCATACCAAAATTAGGTTGGGCTAGGCCCTTTTTGAAACCCCTATTTATTTCTTTCAAAATCAAAACATAATGAAGAATTTTATGATAGAATTAAATTTTTGCTCTCCAACTTGAGTCTAAGATTTATGAAAAAGGAGGGCATTTTATTATAACTAGTCTAAAAGCTTTATTTAGATTCAGGTTGAATAAGGCTTTATCTCTACCTACTTTATTAAAAGGATTTATTTGGTTATCATATTGCTCTCTTGTGATTGAATGAGGTATAAAAGAAATTATGACCTACTCAAAAGAAGAATTGTTACAAAAAGTACATAAAGTGCCTTAGAAGAAGTTATAAGTAGGATCTTAAGCTCATTTTACTTCCAATTGATTTCCTTGTTCAAATTTATTAGTCAAGTGATCTATTGGTATCTCTTCTAGTAAGGATGTATTATAAAAGTATTTAGAACTCTTGTATCATTCTTTGAGAAATTAAATTATTGATTTCTATTTCATTAATGAACTGTGGGCTTTTAAGCTTTGACTATGTTTATTTAATGCTTTTCTTTTGTTTATTTGTAAGAAATCGTCACTAGGATTAAGGTAGAACTCCTTTTACACCTGATTGGGATTCTTTTTTCTTTCATATATTGTAATAAATATGTTTTAGAATGTTATTTCCTCTTTCATAGCTACAATTTTCTCATGCATTTGTAAGCTTCAAATCTATAAATATTTACTTCCATTCCTTTTTCACTGCTTCCTTAAATCCATCAAACCTTATTAGATAAATTTTTCTTGGAAAGTAAGTAATAAATTCATTCAAAAGTCAGAAGATTACAAAGTTAACATTATGTTAACACCCATGCTTCTACTTGGAACATAAGCACCTTTACTAGGATTGATTAATTTTGCTAAAATATCATTCAACCTATTAGATAGGATTTTAAAGATGATCTTATGCACCACATTGCAATATGTTATTGGTCTGTAATCATTCAAGTATTTAGGATTAAGGGACTTAGGTACCAATACTAGATAAGTCTTATTCATCTTAGTGAGCAACCTGCCACTTTTGAAGAAATCATGCAATGCTTTAACAATTGGTGCTTGCAAGACATTCCATTTTTCTTAAAAAATAGCATTAAAGCCATACTGGGCCTAGAGACTTGTTTGGATGAAAGGAAAATAGAACTTCCCTAATCTCCTCATTTATAACTTTTTTGAGTAGTGCTAAATGTTGATTATAATTTATGGAAATAGATATTATATTAAGCAGGTTAACATGAAAGTAAGAAGTATGTGCAAAAACGCCATTGATTTCTTTAAAGTGTCTTCTAGTCGTCTCTTTCAACTCCCTTAGTCATACAACATTATGCCATTCTCATCCTTTAGAGATACTATTTTATTCCTATTCCTCCTACCTTGAATCACACTGAAAGTAATATTTTATATTCCTATCTCCTTACTAAATCCATTAAATCCTAGACTTTTGCTTTAGTTGAACTTTATAGTCCTCAAAAGTCTGTAGGTATTTGCTTAAATTTGTCTTCTACTTATCAATGAGTGAGGAATCTATAGGATTAACATTCAACTACGTCTGAGTTAAGGAAAGATCCTCCATAGCCTATAATTTATTGAGTTTCAAAGGATCAATATTGTGCTTAAGGATTTTTATACAATCAACTTTGACGTATTTCAACATCTGGAGACACTGAAATGTGTTAGATCCTTAACCATACTTTCTAACAGCATTTACAATAATTAATTAAAGTTAAGAGTGCTTTAATTGAGAGTTGAATATTTTAAATAGTGATAGTTTTCTTATTGAACTACCATTAATACACACCTTGACAGGTATATGATTAGAAAATAATGGTTCCTAAAAAATAACATAAATTTCAATCATTTAAGCAAGCCATCCATTCTTTACTAAACACCTGTCCAACTTCCTTTACATAAGTCTACAAGTCCTAGTAAAGAGATAAATATCATCATCTCTTTTGTGTCTGCATATGTTAAGCCTCTACCCTCTGTAGATTAAATGCAAATAGCAAGTAGTTGAAGTCACTAGTAACCTTCGAAGGAGTGATGGTGTTTGAGTCAATTCCTTACAAGTCCCTCTATAATTTGGCTCACTGAAATTCCCAATTAGCTACATAGCCAATTTTTATTGCTATTGGAATGTTGCCTATTCTGAGAACTAGTTCACAATGGATCAATTAATCAATGTAAAAGTAGTTGAGATAAGTAAGTGAGTCGGATCTATTGAAACGATAACTCTTCAATTAGGGTGTTTAAAGTGATTGCTTAAGGCTATCCAGCTTACTAGGGTAAACTTTAACCCTTTTTAAAAACTTTTTCTTTGGTTTCCACCAAACTAACAAAATATAGTTGTCTAGCTCTAAGATAATCCTTTAGAGCTAGCTGACTATTGGGACAATTTAGTCTCCTCATATTCCATATTGTGCAAACCATTAGGAGTGTCTCGACTTTGTCCTTCTCCTATATTTTCTACTACTAAACATTATTACATGCCATTCATCAAGCATCTTTTTAGTTCCACTCATCTCATCAGCATTCTCTTTACTTTCTTCATTATTAATAAGAATCGTGTTTCTATTGTTGGATTCTTTTCCATCAGCTTATGTCATACTGTATTCAAATTTGTCCCCTCAATTGGCCAATGGATACTCTCCTTATTTTCTTCTCCACTTGAATTCTCCTATTTAGCATGAGTCTTTTCAGTGTTAATTGATGGTACCTCTTGCTGATCTTGAGTTTCTGCATTTACACCTAATTCATCAACTTACTTGGAGGTTCCTGGTATGACTGAATTTTCTTTTCTTCCACTTACTTCATCATTGTTATTTCTCTTAGGGATCCACACTTTGATTTTATCTTTCATGTAAGGTTTCTATATATATATGTCTATTTAATACACACCTTACAATATCCCACCCTATTATTGTTTGTGGTATTTTCATCTATAGATAAAGGAGTACCTATATAACTAGATAAATAACTCAGTCCTTTAGGTGACGAATATTCAAGAGGAATTTTGTGCATATTTACCTAACTATGAATTGTTTTGATTTCATTTTTGTCAAGCTTAAACCCTATTTTCCATTTCCTAAAAAAACGGCTTACCTAGTATGTGACCAGGTCCCTTTTCCATCACCTTACTTACCATTTCCTCATATGAAAACCGAAAGATGAAGAGGTCATTTTAAGTTATTATTGTAGTTTTTAAGTCCCCTTTTTTTTAGTTCATATCAACCCAATATTGGACACTTTGGGAAGCCATTTTTTCTCTAGAAAGCAATCGACTAAGGATGCTTTCCGCTTGGTTGCATCTTTTTGTAACACTTATGCAAGAGGGGTTATAGGACCCTTTTTTATTCCAACAACAAAATGAAGCTTACCAAACAAGTTAGGGTCTCCCACCACCCCACTATAGGTTTTCTTTCCTACCTTTTGTGGTGAAGTGTGGATATGCTGAGAGGTTAAGAGAGGATGAAACTTCTCACTCTCCAAAGGTTTGTTCAAGGTAGAGTTGAAAGATTTAGGTGACATTTTATCGTTAGCAGTAAAATTTCAGATCCGAGTTTGAGGGAATTAAATGGACTACCAAAAAAGGCAAATAACCCAGTTCAGACCAAGAAAGTCTTCAAAGAGTAAGCAGGGAGTTTCGAAGGGTAGTGAGGAGGAGTACAGAGCAAGAGAATAGGAAGTGAATGCAATAGGCAAGAAGACTCACAAGCTGAGTCATGATTTAGTCTAAAGAGAAGAAGGAGGAGAGCACCTATATCATAGTTTCTCTCTTGAATAGATAATTTTTAATCTAAAAAGGGTTTTATAAGCTTTTCCTTTATCATGTTGTGTATTTCTATTAGGGGATGATCTAAATTAAGGATATTGTTAAAAAAGAGTCTATTACTAGGGTAACTTAGCATCAAGTAATTAGCTAGTGTTCAATATGGCTTCTTCCTTATCAATCACCCCCAATCTTCCTATTGTTCTATATGAAATTATTTCCTTCTTGTATCATTTTTGTTTCATCGACTTGACTTCAAACAAGTTTTGAATTCATTGCTAAAGTATATTAAGCTAATATGATATTGTTTTGAATCTAATTAATAAATGGTGACATTAAAGTCCCAAAGAATCATCTAAGGTGACATTATATTAATTTCAATATTCCTTAGCTCATTTATAAGGGGATTCTTTAGAAAGTTAAGTTTATATCATCTATAAAGGTAAAGTAAACAATTGTTAAATTAGGGAAAATATTCATAGATAGATAAATTAATTGATCTAAATAGTTGGAATGAATGACCTTTACCTTATTGGGATTAAAAGCCACCATTATAAGACATCATTATTCTTCTAGTATAGTGTGTTGGTGATTAGTGTTGAGGTTCTAATTTTTTTCCAAAAAGTCATAAACCTTTTAGGCAATGTTTTACTCTTATTTTAGTCTTTTAGAATTGATTACTTGTTTTTTTTATACAATTGAGCCCTTTAACATTCCATTCAATGATTGAAATTAAGGGGAGTTATGGGGATTAGTATATACCCTTATCTTTATTTTTCATATAGATCTTTTTCTTATAGTTAAGCCATCTCCTAAGTTATTAGGATATCACTCTTCTTATTAGCAATTGGTTAAATTTTCTTGTTTTGATCCTCTATGTTATTTAAACTTGTGATGGCCTGTATCCTAAAGTTTTTTTTATAGAAATATCAATATATGATGTATACTAGTGGGAATATGCTTTAACCTATTTTTGTTTTCCATCAGGTTTGGTATTTAGGGTGATAAGTTTAGAAGTTACTTGATATTGTTTTTGAGAGGTTGATATGTTATCTACTAACTTTAGTAATAGGTTGTATGTTAAAATTACTTTCCTTTATAATCACATAGGTTAAAATTTTCTTTGTTTGTATACTTGGTCACACCCACTTTAATGGCTACTTCATTAGAAGGTTAAAACTTAATTATTTGTTGGGACCCGATTTCGGAACCGGACCCTAACCGGAAAAGCAAAAAACCGAAACGAAAAGCGAAACAAGAAGGACGAAAGCGAACGAACGGATCTCGCAAACGAAATTGAGCCAAAGCAAAAGCACAACACAAATCGGATGAGAAAAATGAAATCAGAAAACAGAGTGAAACCAAAACAAAAGAATCCGAAGCAGAAACATAAGGCGTAAACATATCGGAAACAAATCGAATACGAATCTAATCGGATCAAAGACGAATCGAATCAAAGCATCCAAACGGTTCAATCGAACTGAATCAAATTTTTCGACATCCTAGAATCGCAAAAAATTAGGAAAACCAAATTAGCGTTGGAAACCTTAGACTAAACCAATCCGAAACCGGTACAAATTTTTTTCTTTTCATTCTTTAGTCGATCTCTTTCAAAACCATTCCAATTTCCCCTTTGGAATTTATCAATTCCATAAACTCAAATATTTCATCTTTCACATTCATACATCTCTCATAATTCTTCTTTTTAACCAATTCTTGTCTTTCTTTTGCCAATAGACACATAACACACATATCCATATATCCAAATCACAATTCATACACAATAAGCACTTCAATATCTCAATTCCAGCAGTATCATCAACACAATTCATCGGACCTCCTGTCCGGAATCCCAACACATACAAACACATTTCTAAACCTATAACACTTCAATAATTCTCAATCAATAATCAGAATCATCGGACCTCCTGTCCAGAATCCAAAACACAATCAATATACAATTTATATACAAAACCATAATTCACTATTCTATTCCATATACAAATCCATAATTCAATCAATCCCATTCATATATCATAACCATACACAAATTTGTATCTCAATTCCATACACAAGTCCAGAAGTCACTTACATTCCAAATTAAATGTATTACAAACTTTAATGGCATTCCAAGCCATATACAAACCAATACCAAAATCTAAATTACTTAAAATACAAGATATGCGAAAATCGATCAAATGCCTTGACCTTCTTTCATCCGATCTCCTGCTCGAAACGTGGAGATGGGGATGAAAGAGGGGGTGAGCTTAAAGCTCGTGGATAACATGTTTATAAATCGAAAGATAAGCAAAAATCATTTTCCAAAATTTTTGCCATTTTTTTAAAGGTTTCACAGTAGAAAATTTGGTAAAACGCTTATTTCTCAAACTTTTGAAATCATTCATAAACAATTTCAATAATTTCTCGGCTGAAAATCCTCGATTTCTCATTTCTAAAAAATTCTCACATTTCTCACAATTCATGAACAAATTTAAAAACATAAATGCACATAAATACAAACAAAATCAAAAACACAAAAGACACATCAGAATGGTTTGGGTCGGTCCAAAACGGAACGTACTGTACATTCCCGCATAGCGGTCCTGTGCAGCCGTGAACTGAACGTACTACACTTTCCCGCATAGCGGTCCAGTGTAGCCGTGAACTTATGGGAGTACAAAATCGGAGCTCCAATGCCACTTACGGACAGGCGGCCGAAGCCTTTTAAAAAAAGACAAGTGCACTTGACTCAAACTTATGGTACCTAACCAAACCCACATAACACATAATTCATACTTGAAATTCGGATTGCCCGAAGGCACATTTCCAAAACCGAGTTTCCATACACATATCATAACCAACGCAAAATTTCCCTAAGGCACTTTTCGAAAACTTGTTCTCCATACACATGTCATATAGCAAACAAAATGCAATCACAATTCATCAATCAATTTCATATTCAATTCTCAAACAGTCATAAACAAAGAATGCAACACTTTTGCAATTTTTCAAAATCATAAGACGAACAAATTCCCATTCGAAAAATAATGAATTCAATAATAATTGCAATTTCTTAAATCATTGTACATATAACAATTTCTAAAATCATTCCAAAAGCAAGGAATTTAATCATTCGAAAATCATAATTTAAAACCAATTTTTGCTTTCTTGATTTTTCGAAATCACTTGATTAGCTTATAATTCAAAATATAAACATATCACCCACCTCAATTCCATGCTTGAAACTTGTCCAAAGCCTCAATTTCTCCAAAGCCTCACTTAAATTCCCTAATTCATGACATAAACCCTAATTAATAACCATCCAAAATTGAACAATATATATCAAGCAATCACCAAAATTGAGCTTGGAAATCACAAACCCATACCATTTCCAAGGTATCTAAACTAAAAAAAACTTCCAAAATTTACAAATCAAAATTTCAAGTCTTACCTTAATCTTCACCATTTTCGGATTTTCCTTAGCTCCATAGGAAACTTTCATCTTCTTCCACATTTTTCCTCTTGAATCAACTAAAAAACGCACTTGAAGCCCACTAAAATTCGAACCCTAGCTTTTTCTTTTCTTCTTTCTTCTTTTTCCACCGAATGCTTCACTTTTTCTTTTCCCTCTTCTTTCCTTTCTTCTTGTTCTTTTCTTTCTTTCTTTCAAAAGTCGTGCTTCCTCTCTTAAAAATGACAGCCATCTCTTACTAGTCTTTTATGAATGCAAAAAGACCATTTTCCCCCTCCACATAAGCCTTCTAACTTAACACTTTAAGTGATCTTCCAAATTTGCCCCTTAAATTCATTTTCATTCATGTTTACTTTAGGACAATTTTCTAACCATCAAATTGACAGAATTTGCTAAAACTTCCTTCTAGAGAATTGTTCCTTGTTGTCTCAATTTCATAAAGCCACCAAAATCATTTAATTTGGTTCACTGCTCTAAAAGTTATTCTCTAAACATTTCGGACTATTCTTATGCTAACATATTTTCCAGTAATTTACTTCCGTCCAAAAATTGACATTCTTAAAGACTAAATTAAAACTTGATTCCTTCAGGATATTTGTAGCTCAATTTCTCTAGTTTAATTCAAATCAAGAATCACCTCATTTGGATTACTAGACAAAAGTTATGGCTAAAATACTTTCAGATTTTTCTAATCCAAGATTGCACACTGAACCCGACTTCCATTCAGAAATTGAAAGTCTTAGGGGCTAAATTGAAATTCAATTCCTCATATGATTTGTAGCCCCAAGTCTCTATTTTATGTTTCCACAAGAATCAGTTCAATCAGATCTCCACAGATCAAGAATTTCTCAAAATATTGAACCATGTTCAGAAAATTAAATAACTCATTTTGATTAAATTAATCTTCCTCAATTTAATCTCAAAAATTCACAAATTGCCCATTCTGATGTAGATAATTGTCTTAGGAATCCAACGATTTGAAAACTAAATCAATCGGATGTCTGACGGAAAAGATATAAGCAAAAGATTGAACAAAGGTCGGATTATAAGCAAAAGACCAAAATCAGAAGGAAGCAGAAACAACATCGCACGGAGGGAGGGAGCAAGGTGATACGACATCGCACAGAGGGAAACAGCAGCGCGCAGAGGAGAAGAAATGCAAAAAGACGTCGCACAAAGGAGGAAGAACGGCGTCATACGTGGGAGAAAAGACCACGCGAGCTGAGCGCTCGCCCCTCACACTCGCGAGGGTGAGCAGCGCCCTGACCTCTTTCTTTTTTTTTCACATATATAAATCTGAATTTTCCAAAAATCATATCTTTTGACTCAAGAGTCCAAAATTTACAAACTTGGTATTAAACAAAAGTTGAAAGGAAGATCTACAACTTCCATGAAGAACCCAGAAACCAATTCCATCTTTAAAGGGGTCAAAAACCCACTCAAACTTTCTGTCCAATTAATAAATCTCTAAACAATAACTCAACTTTGAAAATTTC
>JANKYF010000009.1:1223234-1234981 GCA_029829435.1 Erythroxylum hondense
AATCAAAAGTCAACTCTCAATGGTCAAAAAGTCAAACTTTTCATATTTTCATATTTTCACATTTTCTCTCTTTATTTCTTGATTTTCAACTTAATTTCAATCAACTCATCCACTTTTGAATATTTCTTATTTTCACTCAAAAATCGGGGTCCAACATTTCTCCCCCTCTTAAAAGAATTTCGTCCTCGAAATTCATACTTGATTAAACTCCAAGTAACTCAAGTACTTTCTTACTAATTTCTTTCCAAAATGATTATCAATCGCTTTATCCTTATCACACATATTTCTCAATTCTTGAATCACTTACCACCCATATCATATCAACTTACTATATCTACAACTCATTACTTCTTCCGATATGGACACAAGTCAATGGTCCATTTCTTAAGGAACCCTAATATGGTTCAATCATCGTTTAATCTTTCTCGTTATGTCATCATTCTTTCATCTATATCAATTCGTCACAATTCAAAAATCAATCATATTCTTAACACCTAAATCACATAATCACACAAATTCATGAAAATGTCCTTCACATCAAATCACATTCACTATGTAACCTTACAAACTCTTCCAATTTCTTACTCATACACATACGCCCAAGTAAGATCATATTACTGGGCTCTGATACCATAAAGGTTGGGATCCGGTTTTCGGATCAGGTCCCAACAATAACTTAGGATGTTGGGCTTCGAAAATGGGGCCCTACATCCCCATTTCTAAGCATGATAGCCTCGTATTGCTCTCATTGATGTAATTCCATATTGCTCAGAGAGTCTTCCACACTTCTCTTACAAAATTTATAGGAAAACTGTCTCACTTGAATCTCCAGGTTGTGAATAGAAGAGGCATGATTTTTTGTTACTTAATCAAATTACTCTTCTAGTCTCTTCTGGGTCTCTTCCTTATGTGTTAGTTTATCCATTATTTTATCCAATTTGGAATCCCATAAACTGGAATCATCTTACTGAAATCATAATAGGTCTTGATGTCCCATATAAATACTTACATTGTTAGACTAATAGAAATCTGGGTGGTTCTACCACCCTGAAATGTACGTATTCATATAAGGATGATGATTTCCCAAACTAAATTGGGGCTTATTGAAATCCATAAGAGTCCTTTGCTCCATATAATATATATCCTCCATTATCATTCTTTTTATCTCTTATTGATATCCACTTTTCTAGATTCTTCATCGCTGCCTTATAATGTCCAAATCAATGCGTTTTTGAATTTTTGCCCAAACTTTTTACACCTTTTTTTTCCTTCTTGTGATTAGGTACCATAATCACAAAAGATAGTGAAACATCTTAGGCTACAAGAATTAAACTAATTCTATACCTCCCTGACAACGATGCCAAAAACTTGATTGAGATAAGTTTTATTCTTATAAACCCTCAATACGCTATAAGCGCACAACTTGTAGCGTAGTATTAAAGGTGTCGATTCTACGAGGAAGGAGAGTAATCTAATTCTAAAATATAAGGCTAGGAAAACTATAATACTAAAAATAAAAAATGCAATAAAAATTAATTACGAGAATTGAGTTTAACCAATCAAATCAAAAATTAAACACAAAAGTATTAACAAGTGAACAATATGCAATCATAATAGAAATCAACCTAAGGAACTTACCAATTTATGAGAAAGGGAATTTTACTTATCATTAACGCTAACCTAGTCGATTATGTGTCAATGGAGTGTCGGTTTTAGACTATCCTAGGGCTAATTACTCTCTCTCAAGTTATAACCATTAAACCCTAAATTATAAACCCTAATCAAATTATGGAATTTGCAATATCTTAATTCGAAAAATATCCAAAACCGTAATTAGATTTCAAACACTCTAATAAAATATTGGAATATCACATGGGATCTCTCTCAGCACAATTACTAATATGATTTGTCACGGTTTCTATAAAGTCACCTAACTCTCATTAATCTAATTTAATTATTTTTCATTAAATTTACCTTCTTAGTTTATTACCGAATTATGCAAGAGCACAATCAAATCACGACATTCATCCAATAAACACAATCAACTAAATTATGATTAAATCAAAATAAAATCTCAAAGGAGAGTTTAGAACATCATCAATATTACAAATCCTATCATCATACTATCCATCTCAATTCTATACATAAAATCAAAACCAAAAGGAAATAATGACTTAGAATAAGCATTGGAAGGCAACAATGTCAAGAAACCTCCTGATCTGGGAAGCACGTCGAGTCTAGTTTATCTTCCTAAAACTTGATCGTGGTAAGTTTTTATCTTATAAACCCTTAATAATCCACAAGTGCACAGTTCATAGCGTAAAATTAATGGTGTCTATCCCACGAGGAAGGAGAGTAATCTAATCCTAAAATCCAAGCCAGAAAAACTATAAAATTGAAAATAAAAGATGCAATAGCAATTAATTGCGAGAGTTGAGTTTAACCAATCAAATGAGAAATTAAAAACAAAAGTATTAACAACTGAGCAATATACAATCAAGATAGAAATTAACCCAATAAATTTACCAATTTATAAAAAGGAAGATATACTTATCATTAATGCTAACCTAATCGATTATGTGTCAATGGAGTGTCGGTTCTAGACTATCCTATGGCTGATTACTCTCTCTCGAGTTATAACCATTAAACCCTAATCAGATTATAGAATTTGTAATATCTTAATTCACAAATTATCCAAAACCCTAGTTAGATCTGAAGCCCTCTAATAAACTATCAAAACATCATATGGGATCTCTCTCTGCATAACTACCAATATGAATTGTCATGGTTTCTGTTAAGTCGCCTAACTCTCATTAATCCAATTTAATCATTTTTCATTAAGTTTGTCCTCTTAGTTTATGACTGAATTATGCAAGAATGCATTCAAATCATGACATTCATCCAATAAATACAATTGACTAAATTATCATTAAATCAAAATAAAGTCCCGAAGGAGAGTTTAGAACATCATCAATATTGCAAATCCTATCATTATACTATCCATCTCAATTCTATACATAAATAAAATCGAAACCAAAAGGAAATAATGACTTAGAATAAGCGATGGAAGGCAACAACGTCAAGAAACCTCCTAATCTGGGAAGCACGTCGAGTCTGCTTTGTCTTCCCAAAACTTGATCGGGGTAAGTTTTAATCTTATAAACCCTTAATAATCTACAAGTGCACGGTTCGTAACGTAGAATTAATGGTGTCTATCCTACGAGGAAGGAGAGTAATCTAATCCTAAAATCTAAGCTAGAAAAACTATAAAACTGAAAATAAAAGATGCAATAGAAATTAATTATGAGAATTGAGTTGAACTAATCAAATCATAAATTAAACATAAAAGTATTAACAACTAAGCAACATACAATCACGATAGAAATCAACCTAATGAATTTATCAATTTATGAAAAGGGAGATTTTACTTATCATTAATACTAGCCTAACCGATTATGTATCAATGGGGTGTCGATTTTAGACTATCCTATGGATTATTACTCTCACTCGAGTTATAACAATTAAACCCTAATTAGATTATAGAACTTGCAATCCCTCAATTCACAAATAATCCAAAACCTTAATTAGATTTGAAGCACACTAATAAACTATCAAAACATCACACGGGATCTCTCTCTTCATAATTACCAATATGATTTGTCACGATTTCTCTTAAGTCGCCTAACTCTCATTAATCCGATTCAATTATTTTTCATTTGCTTCACCTCTCAGTTTTTTACTGAATTGTACAAGACCGCAATCAAATCACGACATTCATCTAATTAATACGATCAATTAAATTATAATTAAATCAAAATACTATCCTGTAGGAGAGTTTAGAACATCATCAATATTCCAAATCCTATCGTCGTACTATCCATCTCAATTCTATACATAAATAAAATCAAAACAAAAAGGAAATAATGACTTAAAATAGATGACTGAAGGCAATGATGTCTGGAAACCTCCTGATTCGAGAAACATGTCGAGTCAGCTTCGTCTTCCTCTTCTTCCTCTTCCTTCTACTTCTCTCTCTCCCTCTCTCTCTTGGTATTCTCTCTTCAGGGTTTTAAGTATTGCTGATGCAAAAAGCTCCTTTGTACTTCTCTTAACGTTCTTTAAATAGTCTTTTATGTTTTGGGTAACCTTAGGGTCTTTTCAGGCTTTGAAAGGTCCAAAAAGTCCCTTGAAACGTGAAGTTTGTAAGCAACTGCACATCTAGCCGACGAAGACCACAACCGTGGCCCTACAGGCCATGGTTATGGCTCATATCTGAGCCATCTGTCACGATCATGGCATGATAGACTATGATCGTGGGCTATTATTTCGGCCCAAATGTCTTCTGAAATTCCTCTGTTCTTTGATATTGACCTTGAAATATTAGCAAACATATCAAGGTACCTAAAAAATATAATATTTTACCTCAAAAGCTTGTACTAACCCATAAAACCCTTAAAACATAAATAATTAATAAACTAACACAATTTTATCCTAAACACATACTAAATGACTGAATTAATGGCTAAAAAACAAATCAAACTATGCCCTAAAACATGATGTAATTTACATTTATCAACATCCCTACACTTAAATGTTTGCTTGCCTTCAAGCAAACAAAGCCACAAATAACACAAAAACACAAAGCACACAATGTAGTAATGAGGCAATGGTTGCAACTTGACGAAACAAATTTAACTCTAAACACAATCATACATGTTGTTGCAAATTATTAACAAGCAAAATCTGCATCTAGGAACTCTGAACTAAATATACATATTAATCAAAACTTAAATGTCAAGCTTATTCACCCCTTTGAATTGTACACACAAATTAATAATTATTTGGTCAATCAAACTTTGTAACTAAACGTAAGTATGTTTTCATGAAAATTTATGCTACTTATAAGTAGGTTTTTATTAGAAAACATTCCTTTTTTATTATTTTTTGTGGACATGGACCTAGTCTTTTTACAATGAAGCAAACATTGGTGATGAATGTCGATCTGGTTACTCGATTAAGTCATGTTTTTAATAAGTTTCTTAGTTATAACGTCATTATAGCCTTTTAACGCGAAGGCACACATTTACGATACGTGCCAATCCAATTACTTGGCTACATTCCGTTCTTAACTGCCTACTAGCTCTGTTCATAACCTAGACGCCAACGGAATAGTTATTTATTTAAAATTTACAAACACTTTTTCTTCTCCTTCTTTTTTTTAAATAATGCCTACCTTGTTGCTTTAGCTACTCGTTTTTATGAAAAAATACTAGCGAAGCTGTTTAGTTGAAAGACCTTAAATTATGAATGAATGTGACAACTTATAGAAAGATAAACTAACACTAAATCTTAATTAACTTGCATATTTTTAGCCTAAGAACCCATATCACCAATTTCGTGAGCTAATGAATTTTCACAACAATAAATTATGTTCAAAATTAAATCAATTTTGTTCCACCTAAGCCATCGATACATTCACACAATTCACAATATGCAACCTAAATACACTAACATAACAATATGGAAAATCAACACCCAAAGCAAAACATAACCCTCCCCATACTTGAACAACACATCGTCCCAATGTGAGAAGGAGAGAAACAAACACACATGGAAAGAAATAACATAAAATAAAAAATAAAGACTAAATTTAAAAGAAAAGGGTTAGAAACAAAACCTTACCATGATGGAGGTGATGATGGCGATGTGTTGAGACCAAATCCGCTTGACGCTTGAGATTGTTAACTTATCTTGGAATTACTTAAAGAGAGTAAGAGAATTAGTAATCTCATATCATTTCAAATCGTTAAAATTTTATTTAAAGTTTAAACAAATCTAACTAAACACAACAATTTAAATCTAACTACTGAACGTGCTAACTTATGGTCATTAGCTTAGCCTTGTATTATTAGAAACTCAGTCGGGATCAATTCTGAGTGGCTTGCTTTCACCCTTTTCGTTCAACATCAGTTTTGTAGCCTGTAAGTAAGCTACAAATTACAAAATGATCAGAAGACAATTTGCAAAATGATCATAAGGACAATATTATTAAAATTTTGAAAAAACAATTAGGCTCAATAATGTCCCTTTTTCGAGTGAACTGTTAAGAAAATAGGGAATATCAAAACTCCTTGAATCTTCCATGGAATCCGGTAGTTTTCCCGATAAGAGGGTGAGTTGTTATCTTCTTGATTCTGCCTCATTTGGCCTCATCTCTTTTTCTTCTTTAGTTTTTTGAATAGAGATGCCATAGCTTCTTCAAACTTGATGTCTGTTGTCAACTGTTCTTCTTCCTCTCGTTCCTTTAAAGATTCGAGCACATCAATTTTTCTAAATGAGTCACCCTACTTTGGATTCTTTAACACATCATTCATGTTGAATGTCACTTAGTCATCACTAATTTGAATGAAAATGTTCTCTTCATTCAAATCTACCCAAGTTTTTTCGATGTTCAAGCATAGTATACCAAGATCTAAGTAATAATAGGGAGGGTTGTCATTCTTTTCTTCATCCTCTTTCTTCATCTCTTGGTCTTCTACAAGATAGGGTTCACCTTAGGTTCCCAATGGTTTTTCTTTCTCTTCCCCATTTCTAAGTATGATAGCCTCATATTGCTCTCGTTGATGTAATTCTATATTACTCAGAGAGTCTTCCATGCTTCTCTTACAAAATTCACGAAAAAAATTTCTCATATGAATCTCTAGGTTGTGAATAGAAGAGGCATGATTTTTCGTTACTTGAGTAGATTGCTCTTCCAGTCTCTTCTAGTTCTCTTCCTTGTCTGTTTGCTTATCCATGATTTTGTCCAATTTGAAATTATATGAATTGGACTCATTTGCTAAAATCCTAACTTGATGTCCTAAATGAGTACTTACATTGTTAGCCCAATTGAAATCTGGCTGATTCTGCCACCCCGAAGTATACACGTTCATATAAAGATAATGATTTCCCCAAATAAACTAGGGCTCATTGAAATCTGTAAGAGTCCTATGCTCCCCATAATATATATCTTCCATTATCGTTCTTTTTATCTCTTCTTGATATCTAATTTTCTAGATTCTTTATTGTTGCCTTGTGATGTCCAAATTAATGTGTTTTTGACTTTTTGCCCAAACTTCCAACACTTTTTTTTCCTTCTTGTGATTAGGTACCACAATCACAAAAGATAGTGAAATGCCTTAGACTACAAGAAATAAATTAATTCTACCTCTCCGGTAACGACGTCAAAAACTTAATTGGGTAAGTTTTAATCTTATAAACCCTCAATATAATTAGTTCTACCTCTTCGGTAACTACGTCAAAAACTTAATTGGGTAAGTTTTAATCTTATAAACCCTCAATATTTTGCAAGTGCATGGTTAGTAGCGTAGTATTAAAGGTGCCAGGCCCATGAAGAAGGAGAGCAATCTAATCCTAAAATCTAAGGCCAGAAAAACTATAAAACTAAAAATAAAAGATGCAACAAAAATTAATTACGAGAATTGACTTCAACCAATCAAATAAAAACTTAAACAAAAAAGTATTAATAAGTGAACAATATGCAATTACAATAGAAATCATCCAAAGGAATTTACCAATTTATGAGAAAGGGGATTTTACTTATCATTAATGCTAACCTAGCTGATTATGTGTCAATGGAATGTCGGTTCTAGAATATCCTAGAGCTGATTACTCTCTCTCGAGTTATATCCATTAAGCCCTAATAAAATTATGAAGTTTACAATCTCTCAATTAACAAATTATCCAAAACCCTAATTAGATCTGAAGCACTTTAATAAACTATCGGAACATTACGAGGGATCTCTCTCCTCATAATTAACAATATGATTTGTCATAGTTTCTATTAAATTTCCTAACTCTTATTAATCTGATTTAATCATTTTTCATTCAATTCACCCTCTCAATTTGTTACCAAATTATGTAAGAACGCAATCAAATCATGACATTCATCCGATAATTACAATCGACTAAATTATTATTAAATCAAAATAAAATCTCGAAGGAGAGTTTAGAACATCATCAATATTCCAAATCATATCATCAATCTATCCATCCCAATTTTATACATAAATAAAATCAAAATGAAAAGAAAATAATGACTTAGAGTAGATGAAAGAAGGCAGCAACATTGAGAAACCTGTTGATCTGGGAAGCACGTCGAGTCAGCTTTGTCTTCCTTTTCTTCCTCTTCCTTCTTCTTTCTCTTTCCTGGTATTTTCTCTTGAGAGTTTCAAGTGTTACTGATGCAAAAAGCTCCTTTGCGCTTCTCTTAATGTTCTTTAAATAGTCATTTATATTTTGGGTAACCCTAAGGTTTTTCCAAGGTCTGAAAGGTCTATAAAGTCCCTCGAAACATGAAGTTCATAAGCAACTAAGCATTTAACATCTGAGCCTTCTGTCACGATCATGACCTAGGCCATTATTTCGGTTCAAATGTCTTCCAAAATCCTCCTTTTTTTGATATTAACCCTAAAATACTAGCATACACTTCAAGGAATTTCAAAAACATAATATTTAGGCTCAAAAGCTCGTACTAAATTATAAAACACTTAAAAGACAAATAATTAACAGAGTAACACAATTCTAACCTAAGTATATACTAAATGATCGAATTAACGACTAAACACATATCAAACTATGCCTTAAAATACGATGAAATTTACACTTATTAATGAACCAGTTACTTGCCTATTTGTACCTCCAGGTAATTAAAACTCCTTCAAATCATAAACCTTCTAGTCCAAGTTCAAGTAGGTAGTCGCTAAACTTCTCATCTTTATTCCTATGGTTGATCCTATCTCCCTCTACTTCATGGCTAAGTAATGTACTATCTATATTGGAACTCAAATCGAGTAAGTCACTCTATAATACAATTCTTTGGAACCCATGATTAGCAGCATAAGTGGAAGTTATTCTAAATGGGATAGGTTTATTGTCTAAATTTATAATTAGATGTAGAAATTTATAGAGTGACCTAGGTTTTTTTTTTTTGAGAAATAAAATCAAAGTGAGCTAGTTAGTGATGACTCTATTAGGGTTTAATCCAAACACTATTTTCCCATAACGATGAGATAGGTGATTGGATATGATCACTTAATTTTTACCAAACATCCATTGGATTGAATGAAACTATATTTTTTTAATTTTAGTTTCCAACAAACCAATTAGACATGCTTGTTTGAGAGCAAATAATCATGAACCATCTGCTTCTTTTTGCGTCAAGTCATGTCCCTCACGTTCCAGGGTAAAATTATGGGGATATTGGAGATAAAATGTCCTTTTCTGGGCAGTGGTGTGCACAGAGTAAAGCCTGTGTCACTGAATGGAAGGAAGCTGCCAGCTTTTTGGTATGAATAGCAGTTCAAGTTACCAGGTGAGGACAGCTCTTGGTGACACAGAGATCGGAGACATCTGCTTCCTTTCCCAAAGGAGAAAGAAACCTAACTAAAAACAGGCGGAAAAGTTTTAACCGTTGGTAGTAAAGAAAGAAAAGGCCAGGCAATTGGCGAGCTTTGGAACAGTTCGCTCTCTAGTTGAATCAAGATTTGCATCAAAGACGTTCAAAAGTTAATGTGAAACAGTTTCCAAGCTCAAATTTGAAAGGTCAAACTAAGATTTACAAGAATTTTTGCTTCTCGTCTGTCAAGAAATTTTTGTAAACAATATATTTAGAGAAACAACAAGATTTGTTTCGACCAGAAAGCATTTAATCTAGGTACAAATTAATAAAACAATTGTAGCAAGATGATTAATAGGAGTTGTAAGATGAAATCGAAGTCATTGACTTGGAAGTGGGACTTCCTGATGCAAATGTACTCCGTTCTCGAAACATCAAGATGCATAAGATACAAGTACAGTTAGCTTCCTCATCAAGCGTATAATCAAGAAGCTAATCAGTTAATCCAAAATTTTTGAGCAATAAAGAAAACCTTCTAATATATACGTATCAACAGATTGTACTCTGCAATTTCAAGAAATGGGAATACAGTTGCAATTGACGGTCAAATGTTAACTTTTACTCTGCAATGTAAGATCTTAGTATCATCTATCTTCCCCTTGACAATGCCTTCTCTGCAGTGTCCATCTCTTCAAGTATTCTTGCCTTTCTCTTAGCAGGTATAGGTGCTGTTGGTCCAAAGCTGATGTAATGCCCAGAAACAGCATTCAATGCAGAGTAGATGTCTCTGAAAGAAGAACGACCCAGTAAAGCCTTTTCTCTTCGGTACTTCGCCACCCAATAATTTGATGTATTTTTTAGCTCAGTAACTGCGGTAGCAACATTTGGATCGTTCCTGTCCAGCTGAATGGTGCTCCTGACCTTGACAATCACTTCCTTTGTCTCTTTCACGTACTCTTCATCGGATTCCGCTGAAGCTGGAGAAACTAGGACTAACCATGAAGAAGAAGCGATCATTGGGATAGTTGCAGCCAAGGACATGAAATGACGGCGTCGGAAGTTTCGTGGCGGAAATGGTGGTAATGTTGAGGTGATTTTGGGTTTGATGGGAGAGAGGACATTGGGCTTGGAGGTGGAAGTACTTAGAAGTGTAGATGACGCCATGATTGTTGCTGTGAGGGATTGGAAGAGATTAGGGAAAAACAAAAAAAAGGTCTCTCCCGTACCCAGGAATACGTGTAGGGAAGTGAGCCAGAGGGACTGGGTTTAAGCCACGTAGGGCTATCACCTTATCTTATTATATGATTCTATGGACATGGATGATACTATTACTAAATCATAGCCATATGGCAAGTTTGATTTTGTATTAGATCACAAAACGTTGCTGAATCCAAAAGTAATTGGCATATGTTCGTCAACACTTCAATTCCCAAACTCTGACTTGTGAATAGATATTTATTCTTTCAATTTTAACTAAACACTGGAAATCAAATTAAAGTAGGGTAGAAGAGAATTTCCAGTGCATTAGGAAATGTTACATCATAGTCCCTATTTGTTTATCTTTATCCTGACTTTCTTTAGTCTCATAAAAGATAGTTACATCTTCATCACCTATGGTAAGAGCATATATGACTGATTCTCTCCAACCATATCTCCTTAAATGCTTGATGGTTTATCTCGCTATATTTTGATTATACCCTATTGATGTTTTCTTCTTAACATTGTTCTATCTCTTAAACTAAAATTTTTAATTGCCATAGTGTTTGTTTTAGACTGTTTTAGTAACAGTTGTACCACCTTTAAACCAGTACTACTCACTATTAAAAATTAATGATATGTCATTTCCATATGTGTTCCTCAACATATTTCTCTCCTCAAATACTATATCCTTAAAAGTTACTTTAGACTTTTTACTAAGTATATGAAACATACAAGAGTCTACCTTCTAATGTTTAATAAGTGATCATTATGAAGTTTTTTCATCTCTTGCTCACCAAGATGACTGACGTACAGTTACCATACTGTATTACTATTATCCTTCTATCTTAATGATTAAGAAATAGTCACCAATCTTACTATTATCTTTCCCATTAAGACATAGATACTGTATTTTTTTTTTCTTTACCATCCAAGCATCCTTTAACACCTTAAGATGCATATCATCACTACAAAACTTATACCCATGACTATCAATAATACCCATGGAAATTAGTTTCTTTTAAAATTTAATAATACAATAAGCGTTTAATATTATAATAATTTATCCCATTGTTGCTCATATGCATCGAAAAGCCCTTGCAGTGTCTCAATATCTTGTTTTATTTTACCTATTCAAACCCATTGCTGCTCA
>JANKYF010000009.1:1391736-1403064 GCA_029829435.1 Erythroxylum hondense
TCTCGCTGAGTTCGCAAACTCACCCAACATTGCAATTAATTTTTCAGGACAGCGACTGTAGACTCTTAGCTCCAGATTTCGGGACTTTCCCTACTGTGTGAGTACCGGCGAGAGACGCATGGCTCACAGGTTGGTCAGCTGGGGATCTTTTGGGGATGATTAGTTAGGAGTTACTGTAGTCTCTTTTGGTTGTGTACAGGATGTAAGTATGACTGGATCATGTATTTATGGTTTTAAGGAATGAATGACAAGTATCTTTTAGTTTTAAATTTTAGTAATTTTGTTAATGCAATATTTATGTTGATGCCATGAGGATTTAGAATTGATCGTTCGTAGTGCACCCTCATCGTAGGTTAGGTATCGAAATAACCTACGGATGTTCCAGTACGTACCCTACGGTAAAGGGGCGCTACAAGGCTTGCTTTTCCTTAACTTCAACTTTAGGTATCTACTAATAAAAAAAAGCTGAGATTAGAAGGTACATTGACTAATGAAAATGATGTCTTTATATCAGTATTCTGTAGTGAATCTAGTGTTGATAAAATTATGGAAGTTGTTCCTTTGCATATGAATGACAAGCGTCTCATGCTCCAGAAATGGACAATGACTCACTGAGCTTAGTAATGGTTAAAACCAAGATGAAATACGTACTCCAATTGATGTACAAATACGTACTCCAATTGATGTAAACATTAGAGAACGTGTAGTTGGAAGAAATTTCTCTTTTAAATTTAAAAACTATTTTGTTAATGTCTCGAGCTTTGGAGTAGTTTATTGGGAGCAAATTCTGTAGCTTACAACTTTGAAGTTAAGATTGAATCTAATGGCATGAATTTCTTAAGCAATTTGAAAGGTAAGCTTTAGAAAAGTAAGTTGATGCATTGAAAGTCCACTACTCTCTATTTAAACAAAAATCTATAGGAATGATTAGATAAGAGATAGAGATAGAAATACTATGATTACAAGCAAAAATCTGATCAAAATTGCAAATAAAATTCGTATTTAAAGGTAAGTCTTAGTTTATTTATTTAGGATAATAAATAAATCCAAGTTCTAATAATTCATGATCATATAAAAAGATTCAACAAAAAATATAATTAGCATTGTGCGAAAAGGAATTCTATAATTTCTTATTGCTATATATGGTAAAATACTTAGTAAGTTACTATAATAAGTTAGACTTGTTAACTCCAATCAAATTAAAGATAAGAATTCTTGTACACTGAGAGTTATGCATGTATATATATGAAGAGATCGAATTCCCATGAGTTCAAACTGTAAGAGGCGGAAATTTTTTTTAAGTGCGCATGACTATTAATATTACAACTCATTAAGAATTGTATCCAATCCAATACAACTCACCTCCTAACGTTTTCTTTTGTTCTTTAAAGAATAAAACCTAAATATAGACACATATATGTATTTATTTGAATTCCATCAAAAGATCTCTATACTTTTAAGTAGTCCTTATATTTTATGAAATGATTAAAATTAATCCTTCCATTATGTTAAGATTACTTTAAACACCACTGCCACTTCTAGACTAATTTCAGACATTTGACAAAGTATAATTAAGGATTTTATATGAAATTTTAAAACATATAAACTTTTGTAGGAATTGATTAAATTATGAGGAAAGTTGCTTTCTTTTTATTCAATTTATTATAAACTATCAAAAATTATTTAGCACATTTATTTTTTAATTGATAAGAAGGTGAGGAAACAATTACAACGTCTAAAATAAGTTATTTAGTGCATATTCTTTTCGGAGAGTTAGTACATTTATTTTTTTAAAGTAATAAGAAGGTACAATTGTGACAATAATAGGGCAGTAAAGTGCATGCATATTTGCAAAAGAGATGGAACATATAAACAGAGATTAAACTTGTTCTGTGTTCCCATTGAAACCACAGTTTGCCACTTTTTCTTCAACTTAAGTACGGAGGACAATGACATTCACTTTGAGACACTGTATTATTCCACATTCAGTTTTGCAGGGCTTTTCCTTACCTAATTAGTTCAATGATGGACAGCTTGAACTCCTAAATAAAAGATATTTAAATATGTGGAACCCTCACTTTTGGCATTCCACAATCTTCTTTGTGTTAATTGCAGTCTGACTGACATGTAACGCCTGTTTGAATTATTTAACTATATATCCTGATAGTTCTATATAGATCATAATAAAAAAAATGTAACCAAGAGGCTTAAGAGACGCTAGCTATCATTAGGTACGCATGTTTGTCTATGATTAATTGCCAACTAACAACTAGCTAGCATGCCTGTTTCATTATCTACAACTTTCGAAGTGCCCTTTTAATCCCTTTTCTATTTTGAGATGATTGAGAAAGTTTGCTCAGCAGATTTTGGCCAAATTAGTATCAATTTTGTTTTTACCCTTTTTTCTAATGATTACCACGCTAATTAACTCAACTAACACAACCCTAATTTCTAAACAGTGGTCTGACTCGGTAAAATTCCTCAATCTGGCTAAAAGGGATCATGCATACAAGAGTGTAATATTGAAGATTGTACGTCTTTAGATATTTTTCTTAACATTTTCACCAAAATAATTTTCATTTAACTCCAACATGAGCTAATTAATCCATTTGTCAGTCCCAAGGGTAAGTAGATACATTGAGTTCGTACAATATCTCTTACACTAAGTACAGAAGTTTTGAACTTATATTCTATAAAAGCAATCAATTTGATTGTTGATTATGAAATATTTATAAGATGCCTGATAAATGTAATGCCATTTGATTAGGAAAATGAAAGAGTTAAAAATATTTATCTAATAAAAAAGCAGTAATTATTACACGTAGAAGTGAAAAGTAAAAAAATATTGAAGAAAGGACAAATTATCAACCACGAAAGTGAGCTGCGGGCAACTAAGATTGGGATTTGACTAGGCATCTCTTAAAAACATCCAAAAGGATTGAAACAAGGGCTCATTATTCTCTTGAGGATGATTGCCTAGTTGCTCCAAAAGAAGAGCCATCGTGATTGAAAAATCTATAAAAGTTTGGCGTCGACAATAGACATTATCATGCAAAGAAGATATGTTGTAAACTACACGCTTATGAAATTTACCAGATTTAATTTTGTTATTATGATCTAAAATATCTTATAAGGAGATATTGATATTCTGTATATATTTGTAATACTTGGTGTATTTTGTATATATGGCTAAGAGATATTATAGGCTTTAGTTTCCAAGTTTAGCTAAGCTCAAACTCTTTTTTGTACTGTATATATTCTCAGCTATTACGTGAATGAAGGTAGGGTTTTCACACCAAGAATTTCTCATGGTATTAGAGCCTTCATAGAGACAAAACCCTGAAAAAACTCATAGGAAGATGAGTGATTCCTTCTCTGCACAATAATGGCGAAAGACGGGAACGATTGTAACAATAGTATGCCAATGGAGGAGAAGAGGCAAAAAATCAATGATCCTTCTTCCCCATATTTTCTGCGTAATTTGGATATACCCTAATTGAATATTTATGAAATTTTTCTTAAAGGTGAAACCAATTACCGTGAATGGGCTATGACCTTTAAGAACTCCTTTTGTGCCAGACAAAAGTTAGGGTTTCTTGACGGAACCTTGAACAAACTAACCCAAAATGATGATGATCTTGAAAGTTGCTATAGCATAAACTTAATGCTTGTTGGTTGGATAATAAATTTCATTAAGCTAGGTCTTGACTTAAACTTGGCTTATCTTGATTCGTTCAAAGATTAATGGGATGACATAAAAGAATGATTTCACACACTCGATGCAATGATTTTACATTAGTTGAAAGAAGTCATAGAAAATAGCAAGCAAAAGGGGTAGACCATGATGCGATATGTTAGATGACTCAAAGCACTTTGGGATGAATTTGCAAGGTACCGTAATGTGCCCATATGCAAATATGGCAGGTACATAAGTAATTTGGCCAAGGAATTCATGGAAACTATTGAAATCAAAAAAAGCCATTAATTTCTTAAGGGTTTAGATGATGATTTATATGGCAGCCTTTGCATAAGACATCCTCACCATAGACTCGCTTCCCTCTTTTGACAAAGCTTATCAGACGGTGGTTAAGGAGGAGCGCATAAAAATATCACTCAGTTGAAGGAAAAACGAGGTGATGTCATGGTGTTTGCTATCTCGAGCACACAGAAGAAGAATTAAATGTAACAAGGAGGTTCCAGACCCTTTTGCACTCATTAAAATAAGGAGGGACATACAATGTCAAATTGTTTTACACTCACTGGAAAATATATAGATTGGTGGTTTACTAATAGCAAGGGACGAGGATGGGGAGCAAACTGAGGGGGAGGACATGTTAGTTCGGCAAGCCGAGGAAGTGGAGCACCAGGTGCTGTTACGAATGCAGACTATTCAAGTGAAACCATCAATACCTCAGGTTCTGTATTATTGTAACTGAGGCAATACAGTCCCATTTTTTACTACTGAGTAGTGGAGTTCAATAAGTAAACAAATTCTACCAAAAAATTCATTGGTAAGAAAAAATTTAATAATTGATTATTGATAGTGGAGCCTCATATCATATGACTAGAAACTGATCATATTTGACTGATTTGATTGAATTCCCCAAGCCCCTATGTTTTTTCAAATGGAAAACTTATGTTTACCATCCTTGAAGGCAGTGCTTATATTGAAGGATTGATTTTGGAACATGTGCTTTATGTCCCATTAATGGAGTGTGATTTGATATATGTTTCTTGATTAATAGATGCCTTGACATGTCATATCATATTCACTAACCAACTTTGTGTGATAGAGGACCACGCTTTAAGGATGTTGATTGGAATGGGTCAGCGACGTCGTGGGTCTATTACTTTCGTGTTGCAATAATAGCTTTAGCACATTAAGTGAAGACAAAGGACTTTGCCGACTTGTAGCATCAGCATATAGGGCATCCCTCTTATAAAATATTATGTTTACTACCTAATGCTTCCAGTAGTAGTTTTCTTGATGGTCAGTATAAGCCTTGTAATGCATGTTTTCGAGCTAAATAGACATGGGATGTTTTTGGTATTAGTAATAGACGTGGTTTGAAAAAATTTGAATTAGTACATTGTGATGTTTTAGGTGCTTATCATGTTGCCTCTTTCTATGGAGCTCATTATTTTTTGACAATAGCTGATGATTTTTCACATGTTGTGTGCATTTATCTGATGGTTGAAGATAGTGAAATGACTGCTATTTTCAAACAAAATTGTGCCATAGCCCGAACCTAATTTAATAAATATGTTAAAATTGTGCATTGTGATAATGAGAATGTGTTTAAATCTTTAAAATCATACCTTAAGGGGAAGGGGATTTTATTTCAAAATTATTGCACTAACACCCCTCAACAAAATGGTCAAGTTGAACGCAAACACTGTCACGTTCATGCTTATCAGCCTATTGAGTTTTTAGGGGAGTGCCCTTTTACGGGAGGATATTTGATTAATAGAACTCTAATTATGCTTATTAATGAAAAGTCCCTATGAGATGTTGTTTAGTAAACCTTCATCTTATGATAATATATAGGATTTTGGGTGTCTATCCGACGTACATTACAAGTCTAGGGATTAAAAAAAATTGAAGCGCAAAGTAAAAAATGTGTGTTCTTAGGGTACCCTCAAGACAAAAAGGTAGAAAGTCTACGATCTTGAAATTGGGCAACATTTTGTCTCTCGTGACTTCAAAATTGCTAAAAATAGCTTTCCTTTTTTTGGTCTATGATGCTTAGGCAACAGCCCCCTCTTCTACTTTGATGATATATCTTTAATTGTTTTGTGTTGTTCTTTTGATGATGATTATAATTTCGATACTTTCATATCCACTGCTACACCGGCATCCACATCACAGCCTTCCTCAACCACTACACACCCCACATCTTTACCTTCCCCTTGCGTTCAACCACCCATAGCATCATCTGCACCCGAGCAACTAGCCCCCATTATAGACCACTAGAATGACACTCATGAGTCTAATTTAGCTTTAGATCCTAACCCCTTTAAGGGGAGTGATACTCCAACTCATGTTGAAACTAGATAACCTTCCACAAAGGATATAAGCATCATGTAAATAATACCTCTCAGTTAAGTATGGATGAAACACTAGGTCAGGGTCACCACACTAAAAAAGTCTCTATTCCTTACCATGATTATGTTTCCACTAACACGATGCAACAATTAGACCCCATTCTCTTCTCCTCCTTCAACATCCTTAGGTACACCTTATTACATTTCTTTTTATTAGAATTATTATAAATTTTCTCCATAACATCTCACTTTTTTGGTAGCCATTTCTACGGAGATAGAGCCCACTAGTTACTGTGATGCTGCGTGTGACCCCCAATGGCATGACGCCATGTGTTAGGAGATTGACTCTTTTAAATGAAACGATACCTGGAAGATTGAGGATTCTACTCCTGAAAAAACAACTATTGGGTGTAAGTGGTTTTATCATGTCAAATATATTTCTAAAGGCTCTATTGAATGTCACAAGGCTTATTTGGTTATTTCAGGCAATCATCAGGTAAAAGGCATCGATCATGATGAGACTTTTTCTCTTGATGCCAAAATGGTTACTATTCGCATTCTTTTCGCTATAGCCACTGCTAAAAACTAGGAACTATATCAAATGGATGTCCAAAATGCCTTCTTACATGGTGATCTTAATGAAGAAGTGTATATGAGGTTACCACCCAAGTTTGTTGCTTCCTCTTTCGGAAAAATTTGTTGCCTCCTCTTTCAGAAAAGTTTGTAGCCTTTAAAAGTCTTTATATGGTCTCTGTCAAGTGCCTCATAATTAGTTTGCAAAGTTGGCTACTTCTCTTCGTGACTATAGTTTCTCTTAAACTTATGATGACTACTCTCTTTTTACCATGCATGAAGGAGGCGATAGCTTGGGAGTCATGGTATATGTTGATGATTTAGTCATTGCAAGCAGTAATCCTATTGTTGTTTGTAATCTTAAAGTCTACCTCAGCTGCTACTCTATATGAAGGATCTTGGTAAATTAAAATATTTTCTTGGCCTTAAAGTTGCGCATAATTTTGATGGGAATTTTCTTTATTAATGTAAATATGCTCTTGTTATTGTTACTAAAGTAGGACTTCTTAGTGCCAAACTTGCTAGTTTTTCAATTGAGAAAAATCATCTTTTGGCTCTTGCCTCTGGTATACTAATGATTGACCCGACATGGTATCTTTGACTGGTTGGTAAATTAATCTATTTAACTATCACATGGCCTGAGCTTAGCTACTGTGTACATATCTTGGCTCGATTTATGTAAAATCCATCCATTGATTATTAGGAAGTAGCTCTACATGTTATATGTTATTTTAAGTGCAATCTTGGAAACGTTATTCTCCTATAAGTTGACAGTCACTTACAATTGTATAGTTATTGTGATTCTGATTAGGCCAGCTGTCTATTAAGTCAACGATCCTTGACTGGCTACTTTACCCTACCTAGTTATTTAGTCGTTTCCTAGAAGACCAAAAAACAACAATCTGTCTCCAACTCATTAGCTGAAGTTGAGTATCGGTCCATTGCTACCACTACATATGAACACACTTGTCTTAAGGCATTAATTCTAGCTCTTGGGGTCACCCATTCGTGGCCCATGCATTTGTTATGTGATAACAAAGTAGCTTTGTATATTGCCTCTAATCCAGTATTTCATAAACGTATGAAACACATTAAAGTTGATTATCATTTTGTTCATAGAAAATAGAAGGTAGGTGAGATCACTACCTCTTATGTTTGTTCCTCAAAGTAACTAATAGATATCTTCATAAAAGCATTAGGTCAATAATAGTTAACTTATCTCACTTGTAAGTTGGGTGTTTGCAATTTACATCACGTCTTCTATATCTTGACATTTAAAAAATACATTAGGCATTTAGAGGTTACATTTGCTTATTTTTATAAGAAAAGGACGTCTTTACTTACTTACCATAGTCCCAATGCTTCGTCTTGTTGCACTAGCTCATGCAATCATTGTAACTTAGGGTGATTCTCATTTTCATCCACCATAGGATCTAAGCAATCTAGAACAGGTACTGAGATTGCATCCATGTTCTCTTCGAGACAGGGCATCAGTAACTAAATTATTTTTCCCTTCCTTATACCCAATGTTAAAATCATATCCCATTAATTTTTATAATTTATCGTTGTTGAGCTTTGGTAGTTATCTTCTACTCTAACAAATACTTGAGGTTTTTTTATCAGTTTAAACAAGAAATTGATTGCCCCACAAATATGGTCTTCATTTGTACATTGTTACCATCATTTCCTTCTCATATGTTAATAAAGAAAGTTGAAATATAAAATTGGCTTTTCCTCTTACATAAGGACAGCCCCTGATTCGGTCCCAGATGCATCATATTCCACTACGAAAGGAATAGAAAAATTTGGAAGTGTTAATAATGGAGTTTGAGTAATATATTTTTTAAGCAATTGAAAAGCCTCCTTTACTTCTAGAATTGATATAAAAGGCCAACCTTAAGAAAATTGGTAAACGGTCTGGCTATCATCCCATAATCTTTAACAAACTAACGATAGTATTCGGTAAGGCCTAGAAAATGTCTCAATTCTTTGACAATCCCTGTTCATCGCTTTAATCTTCTTTGGATCAGCTTTCACCCCTTCATGGATCAGCTTTGCCCCATAAAGCTCGTCCAATAATTCCTCAATTGTTGGTATGGGAAATTTTTCTTTTACTATAATTTTGTTTGATGCCCAATAGCGCATGTAAAACCTCTAGGACCATTATATTTCATTACCAACATTACAGGTGATGAGAATGGACTATTACTAGGTTGAATGATTACTTAACTAAGCATCTCTCCTACTAATTTCTCAATCTCCCTCTTCTGAAAATAGAGATATTGAAAAGAGTGGAGACAAACCAGCTGAGTCCCTTCTTTGAGAGGAATTTGGTGGTTGTGGTGGTGGTAAACCGACAGATTCTTCAAATACCTCCAAAATTCCTTTTTAATTTCAAGCCATTAGTTTGACTTTTCTCCCTTTAATTGTCTAGAATGATTTTCAGGATTCACAGAAACTTGCAACAAAAAACATTTTCCATTTTACTTTACTGCTTTTGCCATTGTTTTTATCATCACTAATTTTTCCTCAATGTTAGTCATCCCTTGCAATGTAATCAATTCATTCCCCAATCTATAATTCATCTCCATATTACTAAAATTCTACATAATCAACCCCAATTCTTGGAGCTATTGTGCTCCCAATACAACATCACACCCATCAAACTTATTGAACAAAAAAAATAAAATATTTAATATTATGAATTTTAGTACTGACCTCTCAAAAGAGGCCCATACAGTTAAGTTTCCCTCCATTGACAATAATGATGCTCATGGGTCTATTGTCAATCTTACTAATCTTGCAACTCAGTGATGTATGAAATTGTGAGTGCTACTCGAGTCAATAAGTGTAGTTACCTCCAACTAATTTATCTTTTCTTTGATTCTCATCATTTCTAGTGTTAGAACCCCAAATTGCAAGAAGAGAGATCGTCGACTGGTCTGGTGCTACTAGGCATTCTTCTTCTTCGTCGATAGCTAAGGTTTTGTCTGCCTTGTCGACTGTTTGCTCCACTTTGATGAGGAACAACTTGTGACATCAGTGGCTAAGAAAAAATTGCTCATCATAGTGGTAGCACAAGGCCTCTCGTTGTAGTCGGTCCAGTTCAGCCAGAAGGAAGCGTCACATGACTAGGGCTCTTCTTCCTCCTTGCGCGTTTATACTTGGCAGAGAAGATGGTAAGTTTGAGCCAAAATTCCAATTGGAATTTGCTTATTGGTTTTGGCTATTTGACCCATTAGTTAAAGGCCCAATTCGGTTCCATTAGCCCATTTGTATTTTACTTTAAAAAATTCTTGCTAGCCCAATTCTTTCATCAAGATTAGGTGGTATTTACACTTGTATGTCTGCCTGTAATCCATCTTTTAATGTACTGATAAAAATCCTTACCTCTTATTCATTTGTTAGTACCCCTAGGGGTACCAAAAGTAGCTCAAACTGTGTTTGGTATTCACACAATGAGCCATTTGCCTTAATTTGTAAAGATCCACAAAAGGATTTGCATTTGCCAAGATCCCAAACCGCTTCGCTAATCCTTCTTTGATATCTGACCATGTCAAGTCATTGTGAAGGGCCTTTTGATGCTGCACCCATAATTGCACATCGCCATCCTTGTGATATATGGACAATTGAGTTTGTTCATTGCCAACAATATTTGAAAATCGTCCGTATCATCATATCGTGGAAATTCCAATTGGGTCACCTTTTGAGCAATGGCCCCTTGGAAAGCAATTCCACCATTCCTAGTGTTGAATTCCTCTCCTTTTGAGTTCCTCCTCGTCGAATGAAAATAATATTATAGTTAAGTTTAAGTTTATTATCGTAATTTATTAAAATTCATGTTATCCTTTTCGTAATTGTACTCCAAACTTTTATAATTACAAATAGAAATTGGTAATTATATTAAAATTTATAATTTATTTTTTAAATATTAATAAAAAATATACTATGGATTTCCCATATTTCAATTATTCTTTTTCTTGTATATAGGGGAAATTTAATAAGTTATTGTTGGAATATAAAATGAAGAGGTTTATTATTTTTCATTAACTTAATCTTCTCATATTCCTCTATTTAAATTTAACTTACATGTGTTCCAAATTTGTCTTCTTCATTATTATATCAGTTCAGAAAATCAGATAATATTACCCTTTCATAATTATTCACTTAACTTAAGGCATTTTTGGTTAGATAGTTATTAATGGAATGAAATGTAATGTAACATGATTCCATCATTTGGGAGGAAAGTTTATAATGGAATGAAATAGGATAGAAGGGGAGGGTTTCACATTGTGTCTCATTCCATCCTAACTAGTAAAAATAAGTTACCTTTGATTTGGGAGGTTTATGATGCAATGTTAAATGATAAAGCCCTTTTTCCAAACAACATTTCAATATATTACATTATGAATTCTTTCATCCCTCCCAACCAACAATTTTCTAATATTACATCCATTTGCTTTCCATTTCATTATAAACCATTTCATTTCATTTCATTAAAAATCTTACTTATATAGCGTAAGAACATTTGAGCGACGTTTTGAAATTTTCTATTAGAGTTTCATGATGCAGCCTCTCAATCAATTTATTAATCAATTTGAAAAGCGTCAAGGCTCAATGCATGATGCGTAGTAAATGAATTTTTGAAGCAAAGTTGAGGGCTAAAATAAACATTTGATTCAGGTAGAGCTTTGATACATATTACATAGC
>JANKYF010000009.1:1512297-1524943 GCA_029829435.1 Erythroxylum hondense
TTTAATTTATAATGAATTTTTTAAAAAGATTTAGAAAACCTAATACATTAAAAATCAACAAATAAAAGCCAAAGAAACTTTGAACCTAACAAGAGAAACAATTGAGTTAAAAAAAACCAAAAACAAGAGAAACAATTGAGTAAAGACAAAGAACTAGAACCAATGTGCATTTGTGTTAGTGAGAGAGAGATAGGGGCTATGGGTAAGTATTACGAGAGTAATGTTAAGTACATCTAATATTCGGAAGTCACCTCACGAATGACAAGATGAGTCAGTGGGATGAATATGCAAGCTTAATAGAAGAGCGTGGAACTTGTTTTTGTCAGAATATGGAGCCATGAATGATTTCTATTATTAATCTGCCATACACAGAACACTGTGGAATTTGGTGTCGGAATACAACTTGGTTTGCCGGACGATTTGTTTGAATAATTAACACTGAATCAGATGTTGGTATTTGACATCAGAAACCAGAATCTTCTACGCGGGACCCGACTAGATTGGTCAGATTAGATATCATATCCATCAAATTGACGGGTGCACTAGGTTCCCTTACCCACAAATATCAAATCATGGCAACTAGGAAATTAAAGATGTTATGATCACTATACTCCAATTTTAGGTTTCGTGATAGACTAAAAAAAGGGGAAAAAATAAAACAGGTGTCTTCTCTTTCTTTTATTTCCCCCCACCTACTCATCATTTTCTTTTTCCGATGTCATTCTCTTAAGCCACGCTTAATTGGGCGTAAGATTTTATGAAATAGAATAAAATTACATAATTTATAATGAAATGAAATGTAAATAAATGTAATATTAGAAAATTGTTGTTTGAGATAGATGAAATAATTCATAATATAATATAGTGAAATGTTTGAAGAAGAGTTCATAATTTAATCTAATAAAATGTTATTTATTAGTTTAAATTTCATCATAAACCTCCTAAATTGGAGATAACTCATTTTTATTATTTAGGATGAAATAAAATGTAATGTGAAACCATCTCTTTCTATCGTATTCTATTCTATTACATTCTATTATAAACTCTCTCAAATGATGAAACAATATTAAACTTCATTTCATTCCATTAATAACCACCTAACCAAATATAGTCTTAGGTATAAATTAAAATAAAATATAAAGAAAAGAAATGTACAATATACAAAGTATTTTAACTATCAAAAGTATACATATTAATTTTATGCATTTAAGTATATTCATTTAAATTTTCTGTTGACTATAGTGAAACTAGATAAAGAAGGGAACAAAAAATTAGCAAAATTGTGTTAATTTTATGCAAAAACAATTTTTGAATGTCCAACCCTTTTTTTTACACTTTCAGTGATTGTAGAGGTCTTTATGGTTTGTGGAAATGACAAACAAGTAAAAACAAGATCGATGAAACCCTTTGGAGGAGATACACGATTGTGCTCACAGGTGTGTAGAGTGTTACACGTTCATGCCTTGACTGACATAACTATGTAGATTAATCATATAAGTCTTTAGAAACGTGAGAAAGAATGTACATAGAGTGAAGACATACAAGATTGTGTACATGCATGTGTGTGAAGACCGTGCAACTATCTGTTATTGTGTACAACTGTGGGTGAGTCAGTGCTGAAGATACATAATCAATTACATTACCATGTAAGCGATTGTGCATGGTGCAAAAAAAAACTATTTCATAATATTAAAGAGAAAAATACATAGGTTTTTGTAGAGAATGTAGTTATAGCATCCAAAAGTGAGGAAAAATATAAAGAGGACAAATAGTATTATATTCTCATCTTTGTTTAATTGATTTGGGGATTGGTTTGAGTCTTCGTTGACTATGATAACAAATTTAGTTTCAATCTTGAAACTTTGTGACATAATTTGTTGTTATGAGGTAAGAGATTAACTTTTTGTAAATCCTTATTGAGTTTAGTATATTTTCTTATAAGTTTGGCCTATAATTTTCCCTCTACATTGGAGGGTTTTTCATGTAAATCTTAGTGTTTGTTTCATCATTAAGTTTCTTATTCTCATATTGTTTTGTTGTTGCAAATTGAAGAGTTCTTTCTTGTCAATGATATTTGGTTGATCTTTTAGAGAGTTGTATTATTGTCTCCCAACAAACGGTATCAGAGCTATTGTAATAAAAGGTAAAAACAAAGATATCATCAAATTACTCGATTTAGAGGCCTATGATGGAGGGCCTTTTTCATTGCAAGAATGATGTTCCTTCAAAACCTAAAAAGATGTCAAATAGAGAATCAGAAAAGATGAAGCAGAAAATTTTAGGAGCTTTTAGACAATGGATTGATATTAGTATATTCAACCTTGTATCTAAAGAAATGGATCCTTTTGAGCTATGGAAGAAACTAGAAGGTCTGTATGAAAGGAAGATTGCTCATAACAAGGCCATTTCAATTAAGAGGCTTACGAATTTGAAGTTGAAAGTTGAAAAATTAGTGTCAGAGCATCTAAGTGATTTCTATTGCATAATCAAATTACTTACTATAATGAAGATCAGTCTTGATGATGAGCTTTAAACCTTGCTCCTGTTGAGTTTGTTACTGGATAGTCGGGAGATTCTAGTTGTGACGATTAGCAACTCAGGTCCTGAAGGTGTGCTCTCTTTGGATGTAATCATAGAGAGTATGTTTAATGAAAAACTAAAAAAAAAAGAGATTAGAGTTGATAACTTGTAGGCTTTCTCGACAGAAAAGAGGGGAGGGAACAAGAGCAGGGGTCCCAAACATTGTGGCAAGTCTAAGAATCATTCAAAGTCTACCATTATTACGGTAAGTCAGGACACATTAAGAGGTTATGATATAAGTGGAAGAGAGATCAGAAAAAGAATGATCATTAGAATGATAGCAATAATAAAAATACAACAATAATAGCTTCAAGCACGAATGATGAGGTTCTCTTTTCTGTGCAACTAATGAATGCTTCAATGTCAGCAATTTTGGATCTAAATGTGGAGTATTTCTCTAACTACAAAAGCAAATATTTTAGGAGAGTAAATATGGGAAACTAAAGTTTCACCAAAATATTTGATATGGGTAATATCTGAGTTCAGACAAATATAGGATGATTAGTGACCTCGAGAGATATATGATACATCCCCGATCTAAAGCTAAATCTATTATCAACTATTGTCTCAGATTAAGAAGGATTTCATCACACTTTCGGGAATAGGAAGTGAAAACTATCTAAAGGTGCAATAATAGTTGTCGAAGAGAGTTATGTTAATCATTATATAAAACACACTCAAAGTTGTGTGGTGGTGGAGAACTATACACAACTGAAGAGGAAACTTCATAAAATCTATAGCATTGATGACTGAGACACATAAGTGAGAAGAGATTAAAATTGATGATTGCTAAGTCCTTTATTCTAGTTAAGAACTCTCTACCACTTAATCCTTGTGATCATTGCTTGGCTGGAAAGTAGTATAAATTCTCTTTCAAGACAAAATATAGAAGGAAATCGAAGATAGAAGAATTAGTGCATTCAGATGTCTATGGCCTTACTAAAGAGGAGTCACTAAGAAGTAACAAATATTTTATTACATTTATTGATGATGTTTCGAGGAAGACTTGGATGCACATGTTGAACTCTAAAAGTCAAGTATTTGAAACTTTCCAAAAGTTTCATGTTATAGGAGAAAGGGAAGTTGAGAGGAAGATGAAGTGCCTGTGAACATATAATAGAGGGGAGTATACTTTCAAGTTGTTTGAATAATACTATACATCGCATAGCATTAGACATGAGAAGACATAACCAATATAATGAGGTTCTTAAAAGGATGAATAGAACCATTATATAAAAGGTTCATTGAATGCTTAGAATGTTTATGTATCTAAAAACATTTTGGGGAGAAGCGATCAGAACTAAAGTCTACCTAATTAATCAAGTTTGCTCAATTTTGTTGGATTTTGAGATTCTCGAGAGAGTGTGGACTAGCAAAGATCTCATATATCATCATCTGAGAGTTTTTGAATGTAAGGTATTTAGACATTTACTAAGGATAACAGAAAGAAACTTGAATCAAAGTAAATACCATGTACCCTTGTTAGATATAGTAATGATCAATTTGACTTCAAACTTTTTGACCCAGAGAAGCACAAGGTTGTTAGAAGCAATGATGCAGTATTTTAAGAGCACAAGAGAGGTACTAGTCTTCTGAGAGGAGTAAGTTATCACACTACTGTTCATCATATGGCATTGTTAGCTCTTAACCAATTCCTTCAACTATTGAGTAGTCTATAGGTGAAGAAGATGAAGTGTGTGACCAAAAAATATTGCTGGTGATCAGATACAATCTGATAATGATGACCTATATGAAAGACATCCAGAGAATACTGAAGATGAATCCATTAAGGATAATGAGAAGGGGCAATTGGATCCAATAGTTGATGAAACATATCTTCAAAGTTCGATAAGGAAGAAAGGCCTTCTATAAGGTATCCAAGTTCTGAATACCTATTACTTACTATTAACAAGGAGCCTAAAAATGTACAAAAGGTTGCATCTTGTAAAGATAAGGATCTCTAGCTCGTAACTATGAAGGAGGAGATGGATTCTCTAAGGAAGAATAGTATATACAAGCTTATAAAGTTTCCAAAAGGCATGTTCAAGATAAAAAGAGATGGTGATAAGCTGGTAAAGAACAACATAAGGGTAGTAGTGAAAGGATTCAGTCAAAACAAAGGTATAGACTTTGATGAAATATTTTCACTAGTAGTCAAGATGACCTCAATTTGAAAAAATTTTAGTGTATTATTTATTTAGATCTTGAACTTGAATAGTTAGATGTTAAAACCTCCTTGCGTAGAGATTTGGACGAGGAGATATGAAGGTTTCAAGGCTAAAGGCAAAGGAAATTAGGTCTACAAGTTGAAGAAAAGACTATATGGATTAACATAAGCTCCAAGGTAGTAGTATCAAAAGTTTGATTCCTTTATGACTGATTATGGTTTAAACAAACTTATATTGATGCTTGTGTGTATTTCAAGAAGTTCTTATATGAAAACTTCATCATTCTTCTTCTTTATATTGATGATATGCTGATTGTGATTCAAGACATTAGTAGAATCTAAAAGTTGAAGGAGTATTTATCCAAATCTTTTGATATGGAAAATTTGGTACCTACAAAGCAAAATTTAGGCATGAAGATAACTCGAGATAAGAAGAATAAGAGATTGTGGTTATCTTAGGAGAGATATATTGAACGAGTGACATAAAGGTTCGATATGAAGCTTGTTAATTGACCTTTTTTTAGGTTTGTGCATTATCAATTAACCGCAAGTTCACATCATAACTGTAACTACTATAGATAAGTACAAGTCAATCCCACAAAGACAATAAATATTAACAGTTACCATTATCCTATTATATAGTCTACAAATTAGGTTGTGATTTTTAATTAAATAAATTAAAACTTAAGCAAAAAAGAAATATGCAACAAGATTGAACAGAGAATTAAGCAATCACTAAGGAAATTACCAATATTGATAATTAGAGTATAGGTTTTGAATCCCCTTAAATAACCTTAATTGATTGATCTTTTATTATGTAATTGTTTTGTTGATTTATTGGGCTGTGGAAATTCCTATGGTATGCTAATAGCTTACTCTTAAGTCTAATAATAATTGATCCTAAGGTTATCAACCAAATTACTCAAGTTAAAGTTTATAGAATTGTTCTACAAATTTGTGAATCCTATTACTAGATTTGTCCCTAATCCGAAGGATTTATGTCATCCTATCTCTAGGATTGCAATCAACTCCTTTCAATTACAGTAAATCTATTCACACATAGGATTTCTCAATTTCTATGTTATAAAATCATAGTATGCACTAATATCCAAATCTATTATAGCATATATTAAATACATAATGGAGTCAAAATATATTAATCCAAATAATTCCATTAATAAAAGAGTCAAACATGTTTTTGCATAAAAGTAGGGTTCATCTAACCTAGGAACTAAAACAATTAAGTTAAACATGATAGAACATGAAATCAAACATAAACAAACGAAAATGAATTGAAAACAATGGATTCATAATTGAAAATTTCCTCGTTTGTCTCCTATCGAATATTCTTACAAGGTAGAGGATTGATCTTACATTCCTATGGATCTTTCGATGATTTCTTTGCGTTTTCCACTTCTCTTAATCAAAATTGCCTTTTCTGAACGATCTCAGCCTTTGTAATCACCTCCTAATGTCTGCTCCCCCTTTTATCTCAGAATATATCTTTTTATAGTAATTTTTTGGGTTCTGGGTGATACACGATTTGATACATGGTTATGTACTAGACCAAGTATTACCTAAATTACCCAAAATTTGTGATTCTCAATGGCCTGAGAGAAGTACAAGGGCTGATGCATGACTGTGTATCCCTTTTTTTGCTTCATATCTTTGTTTTATGCCACATTTTCATCTGAATTCTTCTCCTTTTAGTCTATAAAGGCAATTATAACCTATAAACACACCTAGAGCAAATTAAGTACTAAATATACAACAAAGTATAAAATACCAAGCAAAACTACATTAAATATGGGATTTAAATATCATTAATTATGCATCTACCAAACATCCTCACACTTGAGCTTTTGCTTGCTCTCAAGCAAACCACAATAAAAATGATCAATTTTACAACATCAACCCCTCATCAATCTTAACTTGTCCATTCATACTATAAATCATCATATCCTATTGAATCAAATTAGCGTATGATTAGAATCCAATTTCCCTAAAATTAGCTTTCTAAGTTGATATTAATAATAATCACAACAATAATCGCATCGAAATAAAAAACATACACCTTTACACCCTCACTAAGATTTCACTCAATGCGCTTAAGTGTTTAGGGTGAAAAATATCAAAAATCTCAATCAATGCTTAGTAGAACTCTTATCATAGGCTTGTAGTATTATCATATCTCCACCACTTATGTATAAACTAGAAAAAAATCAAAAAAATCTTCATATGGGTTATAATAGGGCTTACGTATGGTATAGTTGGATGTTAAAAAGGGTTAAATTGAAGGAAATTTATTAAGAGAATTTACAAGAAACTTGTTTACAATTTACGTAGGTCCACTCCTTATAAAAAATATGATATTTTATACTTTTCTTCTCTTCTTTTTCTATGCTCTTTTTTTTATAAAAACAAAAGAATCTCAAACATTCATATTGTACCACAATTAAAGAATTGTGAAACCTTTCTACAATTTCAAGTCTCAAACAAGTAAAGAATGTAAATGACCTTCAAGGTTAAAAAAATAAAAAGGTCTTTAAAGAAAAGTAGGAAAAAAAGGTTAATATGTGGGTACAATAACAATGGAAAAGGCTAATGCTCAACTTGGTTATTCCTAAAAGATAATTTTATAGGTGTGGTAATTATCAAAGAAATAGGCTAAAATAAATTGTTGAATCTAAATGTCTTCACCGTGTTAAAGCTTCTAATTTAAATATTAATATATATAATAAAAGCAAGTTCTATAATCATTCTATTATACATGATAACACATATCTCACGAAAAATATGGGTTTATATATGTTTAAATAGTATGCAATTTTCATTCAATGTGAATATCTTAATGATTAATGAAAATATGACTTATAAAAGCAATTTTATTCTAACTCTCATCCTTTTGCATACTAATTCAAATCAATACTCAATAATGAAGTAAAGTTTTGATGGATAAATTTCAATTAATTCAAGATATTAGTTAATAAAATTTAATAATCAAGATTATAATAAGCTTAAAGAAATCATTAAAAATCATTAACCCCTTCCCCACACTTATATTGTCCCCAATGTACACAATATAAGTATATATAATAAGTGAGAAGGTTTAATGGTACTTCCCTAAATATGATGATTTTTTTTGAATTATGATCCATTCAATATTAGAAAACATCCTTGAAAATATAAGAAAAAGGTTAAAAGGAATAAAAAATACATAAAATAATTAAGAAATAAAATATTAAAATGACATAACGAAAGTAAATTCTTGAGTTGCCTCTTAAGTAGCATTTGGTTAATGTCATTAGCTTGACGTACCTTTTATGTTACGCTTATTCTGGGTCTATGATCAGTGGCTTGCTTCTACGTATTTCTCTATATAAGGGTTTTACAGTTTGTAAATAATACACCTATTGCAAGATAACAACAAGGTCATAGTTTATCAAATTAATTAATCCAATTGTATGCATTAATGACCTTTTTAATGACAAATTATTAATAAAATATTAAATAACAAAACACCCTAAATCATTGATTGACTCAAACAGTTTGTTTTCGAGAAAATGGAAACCCTTAGTACTTAAAGTCACTGCTAATGCCTCATCAATAGTTTCCTTACTTGGTTCCTCTGCTAGTTCTTCCTTGACCACCTTTGTCCATGCTTCTTCTTTTTCTTTCTAGACAAAGGTTTCTAGCTCATCTTCATCAATTATTTCCTACCACTCCTCTACTTGCTCTTCTTAGATGTATGTTTCTTTGTCTTCTTTTTTTGGAAGCTCTTATTGAAATGTCACTCCATTCATGAAGCCGACCCTTATCTTTTCTTAACTCTAGAATTTGTGTGAATTAGCTTGCATTTATGTAATGAGTTCCGTTAATTTGTTTGAAATACTCCTTCCTTTTCTTCTTCTTCTTCTTTTGGGAGCTCTTTTTCACTACTAAGGGTGATTGCCATCGCGTATTCTATAGGATATGTTTAAGTAGGAATGGGAAAACTCCCTTGCATCTCGTCAAATATAATCCTTGCTAGCTAGTCGATCTAATTTACCATATTTTGAATATAAGCCTCAGCTGCTTAATGCCTAATGATTCTTGAATAAAATCGACCATCATATCTTCTAAAGTTGACTCCTAGACTTGAGGTGCTTGGTATTGTAAATATTTAGCTAGAGCATAATCTTTCTATCTACAAGTCAAAGAGTTACTACATTTTGAATTGTAATTGTTCTCGTATAGTGCACCTTGAGGTTGATTGTACACATTCAGTTACTCCCACATATATGTTGGTACTCATGATTCGTAATTGTAATAGTTACTCCCACAAGTGTCGCAACACGGTATGGATGTCGATGGAGCCTCTGATAACATGTCAAGAAACCTCTCTCTCCTACATGGTGATGTTGTATATTGCGAAGACACATCGTAGCTCCCCATAAGAGTATTGTTTGCTTCATCTTTCCATCATAAGTTGTGGTATTGACATTAAGCTTTAATCCCTAAAATAAACCATAAATACATTATTATTGTAGATATTTTTAGAAGATATAAATGAATAAGCCAAAAGTATAACAAGATACAATAAAAATAAAATAAAAATACAATAAAATACGATAAGATAAATACAAAAAAAATGAATAGAGGAATAGCATTCAGGTGTTCCTAATATCAACGTCCCCGATAATGGTGCCAAAATCTTGATTGAATTTTTCTAAGCTTTTCAATTATGAATTAATTGCAAGTGTACAATATAGTTGTAACTAGTGCCAACAAGTATGAGTCAATCCCATGAAGATGATAAATATTAGTAGTTATCGTTATCCTATTATATAGTCTACAAATTTGATTGTGATTTTTAATTAAAGAAATTAAAACTAAAGAAACTAAAATAAAAAAATAGCAAGATTGAACAGAGAATTAAAAAATCACTTAGGAAATTACTAATATTGAGAATCAATTTCTCGATTTCAAACCCCCTAAATATCCTTAATTGATTGATCTTTTATTATGTAGTTATCTTGTTGATTTATTGGACCATGAAAATTCTTATGATATGATAATAGCTTATTCTTGAGTATAATAAAAACTAATCCTAAGGTTATCAACCAAATTACTCAAGTCAAAGTTTATAGAATTGCTTTACTAATTTATGAATCCCACTATTAGGCTTAACACTAATTTAAAGGATTTATGTCATCAAATCTCTAGGGTTGCAATCAACTCATTTCAATTATAGTAGATCTATTCACACACATGATTTCTCAATCTCTATGTTATGAAATCATATTATACACTAATATTCTGGATATATTAAAACATATATTAAACACGTAACTGAATTACAATATATAATCTAAACAATTGCATTAATAAAAGAATCAAAATATGTTATTGCATGAAACTAGGGCTCATCTAACCTAGTCACTAAAAGAATTTAGTTACACATGATAGAACATGAAATCAAACATAAAACAAAAATTGAATTGAAAACAATGTGTTCATAATTTTAAATCTACTTGTTTGTCTCCTACAGAATATTCTTGCAAGGTAGATGTTTGATCTTATATTTTGATAGATCTTTCGATGGTCTCTTCGTGTCTTTTACTTCTTTGAATCAAACTCACCCCTTTCGAATGATCTCAACCATTGTAATCATCTTCTAATGTCTGCTCCCCCTATTACCTCCAAATATGTCTTTTTATAGTAATTTTTAAGGTTTTGGGTGATGCACAGTCTGATAAAAGGTTATGTACTAGACTGTGTATAACTCAAAATATCCAAAATTTGTGATTCTACATAGCTTGAGAGAAGTGCAGAAGTTGACGCACCACTATGTATCCCTTCTTGGTTTCACATTTTGGTTTTATGTCGCATTTTCATCAAAATCCTTCTCGTTTTTAGTCCATGAAGGAAATTACAACCTATAAACACACTTAGAGCAAATTGATTACTCAATATTCAATAAAAGTATAAAATATTAAGCAAAAATACATCAAATATGGGGTATAAATATAGTTAATTATGCATCTATCACATGTTAAGCTAATTAGCATACCGCTGGCATCTCACTTCAAGTTATGTAAGCGTGCATGTCCCTCGATAAAGAAGGAGAAGTATTGGATGCCCTCTGTTCCATACGCAACTGTAATAGGGTCTTTGATGTATGCAACAGTGGGCATAAGGCCAAATATTGCTCAAGTTGTTAGGGTGGTGAGCAAATTATTGTCAAATCCAGGAAAGGTTCGCTAGGAAGCAGTGAAATGGGTTCTAAGATACTTAAGAGGCATGCCGAAGTGGAGTTTATGCTTTGGTGATGGTACGCCAACTCTTGAAGGTTTTACAGATGCAGATATGGTTGAAGATCGTGATGGGAAAAAATTAAGGTTTTTTGTTCAAGTTTGCAGGGGAGCCATTGATAGATGTATACTGTGTTTTGCTAGATGATAGGTTTATACTATGTTTTGCTAGATGTTCAAGTGTATTTTTAAGTATTTCTTAGATTATTATCATATGTGTAGGCTTAAAATTATGTTATTATTAATGTTTGTATGTAGTCTAAGTGTTTATTTGGTTTAAAGCAAGAATGGATCTTAATTTTATGTTTCATGAGGTGTTTGTTGATCCTAGATTTCCTAAGAGATTGATTACTCTCTCAAAACCTAATTAGTTAACCTTAATTTAATCCAAAATTTTAGATTTTGCAACCTCTTGATTCACAAAACTTCTTAACGTTTTCAATTAGATCTAAAGTATCTATTGAATGATCAAATTCTCACATAAGATCTTCCTTCGAATGATCGTGAATTTAGTAACTTTGTGACTTATTGAATTGTCAACTCTTATTGAAAAACCTAATCTGATTACTTTTGACTCACTCTTTTAATTTGTTTTCAAAGTATGAGCATGCACAATTATCAACCATCTCAGCAATTCAAGCTATAAAAGTTGGCTTTATCTACGATTAAAGCAGAGTATGTTGCTGTAGTGGAAGTTTATAAGAAGATGCTTTGGCTGAAAATGTTCCTTTAAGAGTTGGATGTGAAGCAAGAAGACTATGTAGTATTTTATGATAGTCAAAATGCTATTGACTTGGGCAAAAATGCTATATATCATTCTTGCATAAAGCACATAGATGTAAGGTATCATTAGTTAAGGTTTGTGATAGAAGAACAACAATTAATGTTTAAGAAGGTTTATACAGATTTGAATGGTGTTAATATGCTAACTAAAGTGGTTTCTAGAACAAGTATAAGCTTTATAGTAAGCTTGCTAGGATGTATCTCAAGTAGATAATTGAGAATAACATGTCTTCCCTATATTTGGGCTAGAGGGGGAGATTGTTAAGTGTCCAACCCTATTTTTAAGACTTTTGGTGATCATAGACATCTTTATAATTTGTGGGTGTGACGAATAATTAATGGAAACATGGATTAAGCTCTTCAGTAATGTAAGTCCCTGGAAACATAAGAAGGAATGTGTGAAGAGTGAAGAAATACAAGGTCATACACACCTATCACTACAAGAAAATAAGGCATTTTGCGACGTTTTTAAAATGTCACAGAATGTATAAAAATTCTTCGATGTTTTAAAAAACGTCGCAGAATGTGGTGTAGGCAAAAGGTTTCTACGACGTTTTATGTAAAATGTCACGAAAAACATTGACATTTCGCGACATTTATAAAAACGTCACTGAAAGTTTGGACATTCAGCGACGTTTTTAAAATCGTCACAAATTGTCTAACATTCCGTGACTTTTTAAAAACGTCACAGAATGTGAAAGAATCTGCGACGTTTTTTTTAAACGTCGCAGAATGTCTTCCGTGACGTTTTCAAAAACGTCACAAAATGTCTTCCCTAACATTTTTATTATTTTTATTATTTTTTATTTTTCAAAAATCATTT
>JANKYF010000009.1:1584707-1594782 GCA_029829435.1 Erythroxylum hondense
ATATTTGATATTTACCTAATACAGTATCTATAAAATAGATTCTCACAAATAGAGTAAATATGAATTGAAAAATGAGGAAGATCAATTGGATAAAGAAATGATTCAAAATTCTATCATGCACACTTGAATCTAAAATGCATAAAAATTTAGAAACAGAGGTCTGAACCTCGATGTGGCAACGTCATCAGCATAACCTCTGATTGAGTGTCTGTCACCACTTAACATTGACCTCCCACGTACTCGAAGTGAAGGATGCTCTGGGCTGAAAAATCAAGTTTGATGAGAACTACAATTAAATTTATGAAGAAAGAACATAAGCTTTTAACGAACATCCAATGGAAAAAGCACCAAACAAAGACCCAACAATTACTGTCAAAAGCATCAACTGCATGTTAAGAGAAAATTATTGGGTGATATATCTGTGGGTTACTCCCGGAATTATGGCCCAAAAAGAAACTAAAAAGAAGTATGATAATGAAAAGACTAACTAGGAACCAAACATCTATATTTATTATAGGACCTGAAGATTATTTAAACATAAACCTCTCTAAAAGTATCAATAACAGAAAATACAATGGAACTTATAGAGAATGGGATTCGCTTGTATGTTCAAGAAAGTCTGTGTTATTTTTCTTTAATAATCATGTTTAGGTTTATTTTCTTTAACTGTCCTCAACACAGAATCATGTGAGGTTTTCCAGAATTCATGAATTTCAATTATGGGAAGGGTGATGTTTTCTATGAGTAATTTTTAGATTTAGGATTGGTTCCAAAAGCCTTAGAAGTGATTTCTAGTAACCTTTGACATTGACATTTATTTGTGTTAAAACCCTAAAAGTGATCCCTACTTTTGAAAGAAACTCTACAAGAAATTCCTAGGCCTACCCTTTTGTTTTGAAGTCCTTATTTCTAAATCTCAGCTCTCAAATCTAACTTCCAGCAAATATAGAGCATACTTAACGTCCAAGAGGCCTAAACTTGTAACATTATACATGTTATTATGAAAGAGTATATTCATCAGCTATCCTACATCTGTCAATAACCTTCAACCAATATTTCAATCTATGGAGCAGTCCAACAAAATCGTTTGGAACCAAACTGTTTAAGCAAAGAGGCCCAGGCACAATTTTAAATTTGAACTGATCATTATACATACTATGCAAGGAAAAGTAAGAAGGTGACACAAATAAGCTGGCCCGGGGGAAGATATATCTGAAATTTTATAAGTGGCATTCATTTTAACAAATATCTCACAACAGGAGCAGGCTAAAAGGAAAGCATTTTTCATGTAAGCTCGATACAGTACAGGCTTTATTGGACCAAAATTTATGGGACACAGCCTGAACAAATTCTATCTCTTGTATGTAGGTTCACAACCAAAGCCGATAATATCCAAGTATAAACAAAGAAAATCAGGTTCAGCGATCCAAGAGTGCAAATCCCAATCTGTCAGGTTAACCATATCCATCTGTGAACTGTTCTACCATTTAAGTTTGCAATTGAAAAATTGACATTCTCAGTAGCACAACTTAGAATTTAGAAAGAACTTCCAAAAGATTGCAAGAAGCTCAAATCATTTATGTTCTTAGTTCCAGTCTCTTTAAAGAGCAGAATAAACTACCGAAAAGTTCAAAGACTTGTAGAATACATAAAAGTTGTTGCCAAGCAGACTAGCCTAGGAACAAAGTTTGTACCTAGCAACAAGGAACCTAGGGACAATTGACTACTCACATAGAGCCATAACCATACATATAGCTGCTAAACCCTTTGTATATCTAGCAGGCATGCAAAAAACCTGCATGCGTCGAGGGAATTTCTCTCCTCTGATTTATATTTTTTAGTTATAGGAGTATCAGAACAAAAAGTTTTCACTAAACATAGTGAAGAAAAGGGTAATAACTTCAGCATCTAACCAACTAATTCTTTTCAAGTAGCAGTTTATTGTAACCAAAAAATCCATCACAAGAACCAACATAATCGCTTTTGAATATAAATTTCACATCTTTGGTCCACGTTCCACATGTTGATCAAGAAAGCAAGTCCTCTCTTTTGAGCCTCATTCTACCTTACTATCATTGTCACTTAGTTAAACCTTAAACCATATTACAAACATAAAAGCTTTTCAGTGAGTTTTGGCCAAGCTAAAGGGCATCAACATTTTAAGCATCTACAGGTCCTAATGTATTCAGATTCTATGAAGTTCTTCTGCAGATCAATAATCTGATTAGTCTTGAATAAACAAGATTTTACACAGTATGTATAGAGCTTTCCGCACAATTTGCTCCAACGTATTGCAGATTAACCATCTCAATAAGTACAAAATAACTACATGTTCCCTCTTTCAGGTATATACCTTCTTTAACAATGTGAATGAACACATGCAGAGATCATATTCAAGTAAATATAGCTTGATATACGGTACAATATGTGAAGCAGCCCATTCCCAGATCTATAATTGATGATATACCATATGACCCAATATGCGCTCATGACTTCTAAATCTTCTAATAAGCATAATCCAGAGAATTTATGTCAAAGGAGAGTATGAAGCCCCCAAAAGAAAATATTTTTTACCCTACAAAAAACTCCTAAAGTTTCACCTATATTGACAGTCATACAAAATGTCGATTAACATAAAAGGATTTGTAGAAAACCTTGAACTAGCGGTCCGCTGTTCAGCAATGACCTTTTTTCTGCTACGCCGCCAAAAAGTTGTTGCTATATTTGGTTCACTATGAGACAAACTGAGGAAAAACAAAAGGTGAAAATAATAGGATTCAATCAAAACATTTAGGAGCTATTACACTTCAAGTCAAACAGATAAGTATTAAGAACTATGCAGAAGCCTAAGTGCAAGATAGGGTAGAGGAAAATTTTACTTCAATTTCCTATCAATGGAGGTAGCTGATCGCAACATTGCATTTCTCAATGAAGGACCCGTAACATTTGAAGAAGCTTCTATTTTCCTATGGAACTGAAGGTTGTCGTCCCTCTCAACACTGTAAATAAGAAACAAGACAGCAAACAACTTAAAAATTTTCTAAAACATTTACACTTTACCGTGAAAGTGAAACAGGCAGCAAAGTTGAGTCAAGGCAATGTCCTAAACCTGTCAGTATCAACTCTCTCAGAAAAACCATAAAGAGGACTGTTTGGCTCCAGGGGTGAATCACATGAATCATTTTCAGCAGAGTCGCTCTCCCCTGCTGCAGAAATATGAGTCATGAACATTGCCCTGGTTGACCGGGGTATCAATTGACCAGGAGACCTCATCAGATCAACCAGTAATTCACCAGAATTCAATACAACTATCACAGACATATGCTTATAAGAGTCTGTGCACTCAACTGCCCTGTCATTTGGTAAACCCTGGAAAAAAGCACATTTCATATCAAGATACTGAATCTCAATGGTAAAAAGAAATTAACTGAGAGAGACGGTAGAACCAAAAGAAAAGGTCAATTCAATAGAAGGGCCAGGAGCTTACCACCATGAGCCTACTCTCAAGACCTACAGTATCTGCCAAAACTTTAAACAAGATTGCCCGGGGACGGCATGAGCCATGCCTTATTTGCCCCAACAACTGAACACCCTGATTTTCAACCACCTGGGAGGTTTCTTCAACTGCAGATTTTGCTGGACTGTCAACTGTTGGCCTCTTATAAAAATCAGAAACCTATTCACCAATAAAACGAAATAAAATAATTAGTTTTTTAATTAAAAAAGTTGAATAGTTGCCTACAATGTTAAGGAAAATACATTTACTATAATTTGAATTCTGAATTGGCCAAGAAATTCTGAATTATTTCCTCCAAGGTTTACATCACAATTGCATCGTTACCCAACAAGTGCAACAGTGAATATATAAATATTAATCTTCTCAACCTAAAACAAGAATTTGAACTCTGTGCAGAGTTCAAGAAGAATGGTTGTCCTTCTTCATTGCTTTCACTACCAAATGCAGTTCACATTGATCACCAGAATAGCTATGCTGTGCCAGCTGTTTGCTGCCTTAGTTTCATCACCTAATTACCTTATCCAAGTGTCAAACGCACCATCATGACAAGAATTTTGGACCATCACTACCACAAGAATAATAACTGACCATATACAAAGCTGATAAAATGCCGAAAATTCTCATTTCAGTGAATCCACGGGAACCAAATAACAAAAGAGAAACTGCATCCTCTTAAAAGCCACCCCAAATTTTTCTCTTCATTATTCGGAACTATACTTTTCCCTAACATTTCTTCTTCATTTTTTGTGTTTATTTCAACTTTACCATAATTTCTTCTCTTTCACCGTGCATCTCTACATGTGATTAAATGGTTGAAATACAGAACATGTGTTGTTTCTGAGACATTAAAAATAAATCTCAGCATGTCCAAAATCATACAAATTAATGGACTTAGACATCTACCCAAATCCTTAAAAAGAGATGTTGATGTTAGGAAATCCAAGTAACACATAACAGTGAATCCATGTGTGTGTGATATTTCTAACAGGATATCTTTGGAATCCAATAAGGTCATGGAAATGTTCTCACCAGTCCAGCAATCTTCTTTATCATAGCAGCTGGATTTGAGTTCAATCCCTTCACCAGTGCTAAAACCAATTGTTTTAACATAGATAGCTTCTTATCTTTTTTTGTATCAACAACAATAGTCTCAATCTTGAAACCCTCTGCCTCCAAAGCATTAAGGTCATCAAAAGTTGGAAGAGTATCAAAAAGTTCCTTGAGCTTTTTATCCTGCTCACAGAATGCAATCAAATTAACTCATGAATAAAATGCATGTATGGTTTAAGCAATAACCAGTCTAAATGCACAACATTCATGATCCTCACCTAAACTCTCATATAAAAAAATCCCAATATTTAAATAAACATAAAAGCACATAAAACACATAATTACTTGACATACGGTGAAAACTTTGCAAACAAGAAACCTAAATGCTGTATCAGAGGAACTGTCAAACACATGTAAGAGCACAGCACTAGAAGCAGAAAAGAAAAGAATCTATCCTTGGACAAGGGCATTGGCCGGAGAAACTACAGCAGCTCCAATTTAATCACATTCCTTTCTTCCCATTCCTATCGCCTGCACTAATGCCCAATTATTTGTACTTCATACATAAAGCATTCATAAAGATTCAAGAAGAAATAGAACAAACCAACAATTACCAAAGATGCAGTGAAAAGAAGATTAGCAATGCCAAAGTCTAACAGTAAAGCAGTAAAAGAAACCAAAATAATTGTTCGTTGCTATCCAGTATTCACAAACACTTAACTGATAACCCCTCAGAAGTTCATGTTACACCACAGATTACACCAAAAATCAATCAATTGAAAGTTAGGGATAGTAATATTTCATGGTGATAAATGGATCACAGTTCTCACCGGGATGACAGAGTAGAAACCATTTGGTATTCTTTCAGAAAGTATCCCAGTGTTCCAGAGAATTTGTGAAGCAGTCTGTGAAGGCAATCCATCTTCTTCAGAACTTCTTGGTGACTCTCTATTACTCAAACTATCATCTTGAGAAAGCAACGAAGCAGACTCAAATTTCTCTATGAAATCTGAACCCCACCATGCACTATTAGGAAGCCCTTGCCCTGTTGAACCAGTGTCATCTCGTGTATCCTCCATGTCCTTAAATTATTGGGTTGTAAAACCATTTCGACTCCAAATCCTTACCCCATGAAAGACTTCTTTAACTCAGGAAAGGTTCCTAGACATCTAAACATGTTGTTGCAACTCTCTTCCCTTCCAATTCTCTTAAGCTGGAGGCCATACGAACTGCATGCTAAAACCCTGCTTAAAATTAGAACCATCACTACAAAAAATTTATTCATAACAAACAACTTAAAATAAAGAAAATAGTAATTCACTACAACAAAATTACTAAAATACAAAATATTAGGTCCCTTGGGAAGTGGAAACAATCAAGGGTTTCCATCAACTACAAGAAATTAGCAAAAATGAGTTATGTGAAATAACTACTACACAAATTGCAAATATTTCAAAAGGAGAAGTGTTTAATTCTCTCCATCAAAGTCAGATGTCAGAGAAGTGCATTTCGGGTTCCAAGATCAAGTATTTCAGATATGTCACGTTGACTAGTATCTTAAACAAAAGAACCCCTAAAACTGAGCTGTGAAAACTCAACTCAATGCAATCAGACGAAAAATTGACGTAGGAGACTTAACAACAGATTGCCAAGAAACGTTACTCACTTGCTTTCCACTAAAGTTCTAATTACGAGAATGTCCTTCCCGATAATACGGAAACCCATATGATAAAGTTCAGAACAGTAACGGCTTGACCGAAAAGAAGGTTATGAACAATGGAGGATGCAAGGATGAAAATGTATTAAATAGGTCATTCAAAAGGTACTGATTACATAATGCGATCAATGATCTAAAATGTTAAAAATCATTTTTGCATACACAAGCTAATGATGAAAATGCATTAAAAATCTAAAGCATATAGATCGTGCCAGAACAATGACATAAAATAGTTCAACATTATTATTATGTGTATACTGGAACGAATAAACGGCCAGTCCAATCACAGGTAGGGAAGACACCGCAACTGTAGCAAAAAGTTGCCTACCGAAAGAACCCAAAGAAAAAGAGAAAGAAAACAATTATCCATGATCTGATGTAAGTCAAATTTAGGTTGAACCAGAAAAAAGGTGAGAAATTGCACCACTCTGCATCTAAACTCACTTAAAATCAATCAATTAACAAGGGAAGAGGTCAAGCATCAGTTGGAAAGTCGGCAAATATAACAATCCCGAATCAAAATCGGAAACCAAATCAAACCCAATTCCCTAAAGAATCGATCATGTAAGAGAACAGGAAGAAGGAGCTTAGATTCAAAAGGAAAGGACGCAAGCAACAGACAAGAAGAGAAGGGAGAAACAAGAAAACAAGAGAAAGTAATAAGTGAGCTACCAGAAGCAGATCCAATCCAAGCACCTAAATCTATTGGTCGTGGAACTCCGTTGGCTCAAATGGTGCCAATGCCCTTCCTCCACCTTCTTCTTCTCTACCACCTTGAGATAATACCATTTGAATCTTAAGTAACCCTCCCCTTATTAAACCATTAATACTCATCTCTACATCAACTCTCTCTCTCTCTCTTTTTTTCTTTTTCTTTTTCTTTTCCTTCTCCACCAAAGTCACTTAAAATCCTTATATTCTTATTAATGTGTATGTATATGTTGTTTTTTTTATCAAATTTAGAGAATGGTTCACCCTAGGCCTAGTGTGTCTGTGTGTGTAAAAAAAGAGAGTAGTAATAAGAAATATTAAAGGACAGTCACGTGCATGGAGAGATATATGTAAATAGAAATACGGTAAAAACAGAGAGGGGTAATAAGAAATAATATGAACGTGATATGTGAGAGTGACTGTCTTACGGTTGTTCAAGAAATTGTGTGGAGTGATAGCTTTGATTTTACTTCCTTTGGTGCAGTAGTGGAAGACATTAGAATGCTTAGGTCTTAATTTCAGGATAACTACAGGGTTGTTGCAGTACCTAGGCAAGCTAATATGGTTGTCCATAAATTAGCTCAAGTTACTAGAATTGATGATTTTATTGGTGAGTGATTTCATAATCTACCCAACATTGTTTGGGATGTTTTATTAGTTGATTCTATTTAATAAAACAACTTTATTGTGTTTCAAAAAAATAAGAAATAATAAGGGAGAGTCACGTGCATGGAGAGATCTGGGGACCTCTCTCCGACAGCCAGCTGGCAACTGGGGTTGGCTCACCAACATCCACTCTTTTTTACGCGTATTAACTTAAATCATAATTCATTTTCTTGCTTTTTTCAATGACCCCTCCGCACCGCACTGCGTTATTTCCCAAGAGTTACTTTTAGTCAAAATTCATTTTAATACTTACAAGAAGGCTGGCATTTTGTGTACGTTGTTCAAACCAAGGCGGCATTTGCCGACGACGGCAACAACCACACCGTCTGCCCTAATGGCTCGCTTCTTCACCCATCCTTGTGCTTAATGCTTCTTTCGTCAAAGTCCCCGCATGTTCGGTCCGCTTAAGGAAGAACATTCACTGTCAGTTTCCGTTCCCAACTATTTGTCAATCATCAGTCTACAAAAACGGACGCTATGATTGCCTTGGATCAACCCTACAGTGTTAACATTTCTTCTTTCAAATCATACCGTATGAAAAGAGGCTTGAGAATTAGGACACTCATGTTACAAATTAAGCTCAAGTCAAAATAAATCACGTGCGGATTTTGATCTATCTTTATACGGGTTGAACGGTTATCATAATCATAATATTGGATAAGGCTTTATTTTATCTGTTTAGCTTTATGTTGTTTGTTTCTTTGCTAGTGGAAGTAACCTAAGAAGTTAAGGTCAATGACCCTAATACCATCAACATAATTCTTTAATTAACTGCTAATGTTGTTTGGGGTAACATTCCCAACAACTTTAGAGTTATAAAAGATACAATTATAATCTCACAATATCATCCGAGGACCCTTCATTGTAGAATGGATATATCAAATCCCTTTGGAATGCATGGTTGGAACCATATATTAGTGTAACCTAAAATTTGGTCTTAACCATGCTTGATACAACTTCTAAGTGCATAAGTTGATTCAAGGAGTAAAGTATAAAAATAAACAAAAGCTCAATATTATAGCCAAGATAATTATGCCATTATAGTGGTAAGTGTGATCAGTAACCACGTTCTATTCACTCCCTATAAACCTCATATTATTACAGTTTTTAAGTTTGATTTTAGTCTCTAAAACACCTATTAATATAGGCTTTATTTCCTTAATAAAATATTTATGAGTTTCTTGTTTCTTAGGAGAATTTATTCCCCTTATGTTCCAAACCACAAAGTATAATAAGAAAGAAGTAGGCTCTTACAGCCTTTGTGTTTTATGCTATATCTCCTTTTACTAACCTTTGTAAAGGTATCCATATCCTCTAGACCAAAGGCTGAAGCTTTTCTTAAGGGATCATCCAGAACTTGAGTACCATTCAAATCAGGAGTTAGTTGGGTATAGTTATCAATTTGAGTAGAGACAGTTGTATCGTTGGTAACCATCATACATGATAAAGGCGTAACTTTCTTTGAGTTAGTCAAGCTTTTACTAAGCTCTTCTTCTATAACAATCTGGTAAAGATTAAGTGACTGTGGGATAGTAGCTGGTAATATTTTGATAATTGCATTATCTATAATTCCTTTATAAATTCCCATTAATTCTTAGTAATCTACTCTAAAAAATGGTTCCTTGTCGGTTCCCAAACCTTAGTCTGGGGTGTGGGGAGGGTGGTTGGGGGTGTTGCATGCAAGCCTCCAAGAATAAATGACTTTAATGCTGACTTAAATAAGATTTAGGTTCTCACTCAATCATAGTATAAGGATAAAGTCAAGCAACACAAGTCAACTAGAACACATAATCGAGTGTAGCCCCCTCTTTCCATAGCAGCTGTGTTCATTCATACACACTGATTTACCTAAAAAACTAACCAAATAACTTAGTCAAGAGGGGCATGGAGGACTGAAGACACTATAAACTAGCACATGTAAAGCCAGTAGGGGTAATAGAGAGAAACAAGAACTTCTCTCTATAGGTTTATTGTACGGTTAAATCATATAAGATCCTTTAGTGAGACTATAAATTAACAAACCATAGATTTAATCTTTTATGAGGCTCATTTAACCTTTAAGGTATCACATACTATAAGTTGAGACCTTATGACTTACATAAATTCTTTTTCAAAGTCAATCTTATACTGTAATAGTCAGATTTCAAAACTACTAAAAGTTAGTGTTAGATTACTAAGTCACATGAATTACATCATATTAGAATGAATTTGGTGCATTTAGGATATGATTTTATGATTTCATTCACATGCATAATGTAACATCCCGTCACCGATAGGAAGGTTATATTGGTAAATTGGGATAGGCTAGGTTGTTACATTGCATATGTAATATGTTCATACATTGCATATGTAATATGTTCATACTTTTGGCCTCTAATTTTAGACGAAAGAGTCTTTTGGCACGTGCGCATATA
>JANKYF010000009.1:1619609-1631049 GCA_029829435.1 Erythroxylum hondense
TCTCTGAAATACTATTTTGAAATGCTTTTTAACATTAAACTCATAATATACAAATTTCCATTTTCCTTTTCTCTTTTCCCTTAAACAATAAAAAGTGGTGGCAATAAGTTTTATGAAAACTTTTATAATGTAAATAAGCTAACCATCAGAATTAGTAATATATGATACCTCTCAAAACTTTTATGCTAAAAACAAGCCAACCACTAGAATTAGTAATATATGATACCTCTTAAATTACTTTTAAAAATAAATAGTGGTAGTATTATTATTTTCACGACTTTCCTTACTCAACATAGCCCACTACTAGTTTCTTTACCATACGATACACTAGGCCTAAACTCATGGACCTAGTTCAGCATTGCATACCCTCGACTAGTTGACCACTAATTACAGAGCTAGTTCTTCATTTCTTACCTACAACAAGTTAAATCCTATAAACTAGTAGTTATGGAGCTGATTCTACATTGCTTACTCTAACAAGTCACAAAGCTGGTTCTAAACATCGCTTACCCATTAACCATTATTTACGGAATTTATTTTACATTGTTTTCTTATAATAGGTTAACCATTATAAACTGGTATCATAACATGTATAAAGCCTAATAGTTTACCATAGGTAAAAGCAGCTCTTACTTTTTCAATTCGGCTTATTATCGAAGTCAATTGTTGGAGTATTCATAATCATTCAATTTAATGCATAATTTCAATGTAATTTCCATTCATACAAAATTTAACTTTCAATTTACAACTTATATATTGCTAAAGCATAATCTTATGCTAACAATATTCACTTGTAAAATATCATTCGCATAAAACTTAGCATAAATATTCATTTCATGATCAAATGAAAACTATTTGCATAAAATCAATTTCAAGTACACTCACATGTCATCAATTCTTTTGCAAAGAATTTAGCCATATAAAATCATTAAAATACACTCACAATTTGCTAGTTTCCTTTTCATCACTTCAAAATCCTTCATTTAGTTTCATTTTCCAATCCTAAAACCAAATACGAATACATTCAACTTCTTAATACATTTTCCAATCAAATACATCATAAACCATGTCAACCTCATTACTTTCCACATACACTCCATATATTATTTGTTTTCTCCAAGTAATATTACAACACTTCATTTAATAATTCTAATACTAGAAATATACTTAATGACCATCGTTAGTCACATTTACATGGTCCTTACATCGTAACTATACTTTTATACCAAAAATGTCATTAAGGTTAAACTTAACATATTTAACATTAAAATTTTCCAATTCAACTCCATTTGATTTCTAATGCTTAAAACCAATCCAAATTCACTTCCATGACATTTTAATACATACATTTAAGCCATTAAATTTCATTAACAAGTTTTTACAAAATCAAACACCCTTTACTGAATTTCAACCAAAACAAATTCCAATTCATTTTTGTCATTTCTTTACTTAATTAATATCAAAATCATGCTATCAACATCATAAAAAATCAAAATAGAATTTTGGATCATAACACATTAAAAACCCTAACCTTGATCGAAGACTCATATAATCATTTACATGATTTTTCTTTCATTCGTTGTTCATTAAACTAACTTCCTAACGCCATTTATTAATATGAAATCATCAAATGGAAAAATAGAACACTTTAGGCAATAGATCTCACCTTTGACCAAGTTTGACCATAGTTCCACGCATTAGTTTTCTTGATTCTTCTTCTCCAAATCACTTCCAATATGCAATAAATCCTTCAGATCACATTAAAAGGGAGCAATTCATACTATCAAAACCAAGTCTCAATTATAACCCAACAAATAAAATTTTTAACAAAATTAATAAGCTTACCAATCCATTTTCTTCTTCTTCGTCACTTGGATGGATATGGACTTACATTATGCTTGATTGGAGGTAGAAAAGCATGAAAAACTCTTTGGAATACTTCTCAATCTCTTAGTTAAAGCTCCCTCTTCTTATTTTTCTTTTTTCTCTCTCTTCCCTCCTTTCTCCAACAATGGCTGACATTTCTCCTTGCTTCTCTCTTCTTTTCTTTTTGTTTTTGGGCTCTTTAATGATGCTTTCTCATGGCTACTCACCAAATGAATCAACTAATGTCTTAATTCCTGCTTTTTTGTACTCTTTAATGCTTTACACATGTCACTTTCATATTAGTTGTCTCTAATGACTCATCACATACATATCATTTTCTCATTGGTCTTCTCTAATGACTCGTGAATCCACTAATATCATGTAAAAAGACCAAATTGCCCTTAATGAGGTCAAAAAGACCAAATTGCTCTTTAATGCATTTAATTCACCAACTAACTAAATTAAACCCCAAAATTACTCCACAACCATCTTATCATCTAATTGACCATGAACTACTCTAATTATGGTCAATACTTTTTGATTGGATAATTAAAAAAATTTGAATAGATCTAAAATCCTCATTAACCATTATTTTCCAAGAAGGGCATTTTAATCATAAACTTTCGTAACTCCCAAAATTCATCTGATCGGGTTTATTTTCGATCCATTTCAGTACCATTAGACTCTAATACTTATTAAAGGTATTTTTCAAAATTTCGAACTTAGGTCCCCAAAATCACTATTCAATTGGAAATAATATTCACACGGATTCACTATTTGTCTAAAAATACTATTCACTGAGATCGTCTAGATTTCATTAAAAAGTGTCACCTTCTCAAAGCACATTTTGAGGCTTTTAAGCTTGTTCGAACTCATTTCGTAGCTTTTCATAGTTTTCAAAAATTTTCTAAGAAATTTTTGATTAAGTCCAAAACTATCTCCAGTCTATCCATGATCACCGTTATAATCTAAATAATATATTTAAGTGCTTAAATTACTCTAGTATGCCATAAATAAAGCATACTCTATAAAATATATGTATAACAAATTATACAATACAATAATTGAACTAGGATATTACAGGTACGCTCTTTTTCATAAGTTAAGAATGATAAGTGGAGCTATAAAACATTCAAGTTTATTAGGAAATATGGAATATTTTTCACATTTTGTAATAAATTTATTTAGTTTGAGTGACTTACGAGACAATTTAAAATTACACCCAAATTAATATATTTTTGAGCAGTTTAAAATTTTCTAAAGTGAGTTTTCATATAAAAATTATGTACCAATTAGTTTTTCCTTAATTTCAATTTCAATATGTTTTTAAACTTTTCGTTGTTAAATTTTTAGTATTAAGTATACTTAAGTTAGTTTTTTCCTTTTTTATTTTCAATGTGTTTTTTTTAGTTTTTCTTTGTCATATTCTTGGTGTTTAGTAACCTTTTACTTAATGAGTTTCAGAATTGTCAAATATCTCTATAAATAGCTATATAATCTTTTATTTGATGCAAGAGGGAAAAAATTATCAAGTCCCAACATACCTTTTTCATAGTTATTTACTTAAAATTATATGAGTAATTGTGAGCGTGTGAAAGTCCTTATTTCCACAAAAGTTTGCATATAGGACATAAACCCGGTGGTCGAGAAAACAAACTTTTTGACTTGTCCTTTAAAAGAGCAATAATATCAAGAATCACTGCCAAACTTTAGTACTTTTGGCCTTGGAAACGTCAATAAAAAATTGTATTGTTACTTAATTTGCAAACACAATAATAGGGAAAATGTAGGTGTTCCGGGTTAAGCAAAGATCAACTCTTACCGCTGGAATTTGGTGCTCGGTGGTAAATGTCTGACAATTTATATGTATAATAGATGCACTCATGATTGCATATCCATAAAATATTATAAATAATCATATTCTTATTCTTTAAGTCGTGTTCTAGTACAAACTGATACAAATTTTAATTCAGTTAATTTCTATTATGTAAATTTCTTCATCCAATTAAAGATGAATTGTATAAGACTAGGATGAGGCTGCTTACTCGAGCAAATATGATGGCTACTTATTGCATGGAGAAATCATCAATTAATTATGAATGAATGAAAGGAGTTCATCTACTGTAAAGGTGCGACTCTGTAACAGAAAACCAGAAGATACCTATCTTCGTAATATGTCAAACTTCAGGCCTTTCTATACGGAGATTGCGTTCCAGGTTCATTATTCAAAAGGTTGCTGAATGTACGAGGATTTTTCTGCTTCTTTCCTTCGTTTAGAAAATTTTAACTTCTTAATTCACAATGGAAATCCTCCAAAAACCAATAACTAGTAGTGTAATTATTTGCTAAAATCTGTTGGTATCGATTAATTATTGAGAAGACTTCGACACTTGTCCAGCTTTCTCTACTGCTATTACTTAAAGCTTCCAAGCATACAAAGTGCATTACTGGGCAAAGGAGACCCGCACGAGAAAACGCGATTCAAGAGTGTGGAGAAGTGTTGCTTCCACGTGTGGATTGTGGAACGCGGTCGCAAACCATGAGCCAAGCTCAGGTGTGGACCCCTATTGCGAAGTGTATGGAGAATAGCTTGAACATGTCACTCCCTATTTCGTCTTTGAACATTTTCTCTCTTCAGAAAATCTCCGGGCACCAAAAAGGCAGATACCAAAAGTACTAAGATTTGGAATACCATCTGATGATGATAGCTAATTGGCACTACCTTTTATGTTGTATAAATAAGGCACTAACTCATAATTTATTAGTATCTGTAGTTTCTTTCTGCTTTAAAAATAGTTTAATCCGAGTCTCATCGAACCAAACGAAAATGGTGGTTCTTAGAAATAAAAATCCTTGTTTTGGCGAGATGCATGTCATCATCAGCAAGAACCAGCTGCCTGAAATATGCATATTTGGGTTCAAAGAGCCTGATGGGGACGATGATGACGACGACGATGACAAGTCGGATGTCGCTCCTGCTGCTTAACTTCCTCTTGGATTAGATCAAATAAGAGTACCTAGCTAAGTAGACATCCCAAGGACATCACTTGATGAAACCCTAGGATGATTGAGCTTCAGGCTACCATGTATAGTTACAACATAGTGCTACTACTGCGACGATCGAGCTTCTGAAATATCAGGCTACTATATATGGTGACATGCTGCTACTTATATATATATATATATATATATAGTTATCGTATGGATGGACTGTATCCTGTCTACTACAGAGAATGCTATATATCATATGATGTCTGACGTCTCCATTTAGTAGTATAACAGAAGTATTTTACTTCAAAAACACAAGCATCAAGTCTCTCTGTCTCTTTTCTGATCTCTCTCGGCACACAAAACGCTTATATAAAGATGCTTGCTTTATTCGGTACGTATTTACAGTATGCACACTATGCTATGATTAGGGTTCTTCCCTATGCTATGATTAGGGTTCTTCCCTCTCCTTCTGAACTGCCCGCTTTGTTTTTGTTCCATACAGTATACATCTGCAAAAGATTGGGAATTGACGAATTAAATTAAGAAATCGCAGCTTCTTTCCCTATGCTTAACATCTTGGTTAGCTAATTAAAACAACGCGAAGTCATTGATCTTATCTTGTCCCGTATAGCAACAATTATGAACGTGGAAGTTGCTTAACCAGAATGCGAATATATGTACACCTAAAGAGAAAGTAAGAATATTTATAGATAGATATGTATGAAACACTTATTGATTCCTTGCGAATTATCCTGTAAAATATGAAGACGGTATTCTGAGTGGAATGCTCCAGTGTTTCTTGAACTGTGTCCAAATATCATATAATAAGTGATGCAAGTACTATATCTGATAACAATAAGTGGATAAGATATATTTTAACCCCTTCTGCTCCACGATTTCTAACAACTTGGTTGGTGATCATGTGCTAAGGGAAATGAAAAGATTATGAGAAAAAGGAAAAAGAAAAAGATATATACATACGTAGTTTGCTTTTGCTCCTGCTTCACAATACATCGTTTCGCGCTTTCTTGATATTTGGACAATTTCATTTCATTTTTTTTAGTACTGATCAACAATTAATTAATATTTGACCAAAAAACTAAAAACAGTGTACTTTATTTACATCACTTCTACTAACAGAATCTTAATCGAAGCTTAATTATTGTGGTATAAAAATAATGTAATTTGCATGTAGTCAACCTATAATGTAAGACAAAATTCAATAACATTAATTATTAGTGAAATTGCTAATAACGATCTTCGGACTCATACCACAAATAAAATATATACATAATCTTCGGACTTCTAAGATTGACTACTACATTATGCTATGGTTCATTTTCATGCATTCTAGATTATTGGAAACGATGTTATACAGATGTGCCCTCCCTAACACTTATCTCGTACGAAGGGTTAGGATTATAAGATATTTATTCAAGTAGAAATGAATTTCTTTTTAATTATAATGTAAATTGAGTTAATAATTTTACTCCCTCCCTTGAAATGCCTTATAGAGTCGATTATTTAACAAAGAATTAAGATTTTAGTTTTATACAAACTATAGTTTATAACCTAATAAAGGAGATATAAACTACTGCAAGTTTATCATTTATTAATTAAGTAGCATTTAAAAAGATTTCATATTTGAATGCACCATTGGTAAAATAGTGTAGTGCCTGATATGTGCTTAATTGTTGATACATTTAATCATCGATATTTAGTGATTAATGCTTTAAAATGATTAAGACACTTACTTTAGTTCATATTTAATTTTAGGTATAATTTAGAAGCATGATAGTTAAAGTGAGCAGAAAGCATACTCTTTGGGCTATCTTCTTGAGATTCACACTCAGTCGGCTTCATGGAGCAAGAAGGAGAAGGGTTAGAATGAAGAAGAGACAAGAAAATGCCAAAAGGAAAGAAGATATGCAAGATCATGACCCTGGGATGTGTCTCACTGCCATGAAAAATTAGTCATGGTCATGAGACCGCGTGACAGTCTTTGTCAGACCTATGACTCATGCTCAAGAGCGTGACACATCAAGTCACACCTATAAACTTGGCACTTATCCATCTTGTAACCTAGTTTTTTAACTATAAAAACAATGTTTTGTGAAGGCAGAAGGCATACTTGAACGGACGCGATTTTCTTCATTTCTTTGAATTTTGACATCTCTAAAGGAAATTCATGGCCCTTTCTTAGAGATTTATGAAGAAGATGAAGGGCTAACCTTCCCAACACTAGTTCGGAGGTGAAGTCGATGCCAAAGAGTTCATTCAAGTATATCGTCTTTATGTATCGTGTTCTTTCTGTCTTTTTGGATTGTTCACATTATCTTGTGTTTCTTGATTGAGTATTGTGTAAGAATGATCTTGATGCTCTATTGGATTGTTTTTCATGAGAACCTACTGTTAGAACTTTGAATACGATATGTAATAGTCATGGTTGAATTCGTTTATCATAATTAATGGTATTATATCATTAGAGACAACATAACCTAGCTTAAATAATATGAGCTTGTGTAATTATTGCTTAGATTGGTTTATTTCTCTCACTCATAAGGCGATTGTTCGATTAAATAGAGAGCTTATTCTAGGTTATTCGATAGTTAGGGTTAATCAAAGAGCTTGTTTTAATTAACTATGACCTAAGGAAAAATCAAGATTAACAGAGCTTGTTGTTAATTCACGATTAATAGTTTCAAAAGAGGTTTGAAGATGATAATGCAATGATGTATGTTAAAATGTGTGTAGGCTGAGATTGAACTAAAGAATAGTGTTTTACATATATTTGCACTTTTGTCGCTTTTGATTGTTTCTATAAATTGCTTGCGTATTTTATTTTATTTTGTTTTCTTAATCACATCAACTCAAAACCCCTCTTTTATTTCCTTTACATCAATTAATATTTTCATTACGAGAATTAACAGAACATTCCATGTAGATATGATTCTGACTCACCACAGCTACAAATTTTTAGTATGCAGAGTCGGGTAAATTTTATAGTGCACTTGACAAACACCATCAATGCCATGTAAAATTTTGTACATCATTAGTCAAAAAGTGGTTATATTAAATATATCCTAAAATTTAATTAAGTTTGTGTTTTTTACTTGAATATTTACTTTTTAAAAGATAAACTAGGAACATATTAGTTTATCTTAACTTAGAAGGAGATTCACTTGTGGTGGTGGAATGAAATTATAGTTAAATACTTTAGGCATATTTAGTATATATGAGATTAGTCATTTGATTAGAAAAAATCACTTAATTTATTTATAATTAACTTTTCAAAAAATTTCAAAATGATGTTTTGAAGCTCAATTTTTAACTTTACTATTAGTAGATAGTATGTAAAATATTTCTTTTATTAAATATTTTTCATAGCCATCAAATACAAAAAGAGAATCATTTAATCCCTAGCTAATAAATAGTTCAACTTAACCTTGGCAAAGATTTCAATATGCAAACAATATTAGAACTTTATAATATATAATTGTTTCTCTATCCTTTCACTTTTAAGAAAAGTTTTAGATACAAAAATAAAAACAAAAATAAAAACTTATCCTTTTATCACCTTAATTACATGTTGTAACATGTTATAATGAAAGAATGATTATTTATAAAACACGTTACCATGTATAATAAATGTATCATTCAAATCTTCTTCTAAATCGTTATATCTTAGGTAGTTAAAATTAAAAAAAAAAACTTGATCAATACTATCATAAATTGTTCTGAGTCTTATAGCAAAAGGTTATGTAAATGGCTAGCGTAAGAAGCTCCAACCTCTCACTATCATGGCTTCCTCTATGACTTACCTCCAACTCCTTTCCTTATGTTGTTCATACTATCTAAGTCTCCTTTATCAACTCTCCTTCATGCTCTTAGCTTCAGTTATCTAATTCTCTTCCTTCTACTTATTTTCTACTCATCCTCGATCCTTACAACTAGACTTAGTTACTCTAAAGGCTATGTCTATAATATCCAGTTCTCAACTACAGTCCACTTCTTTTCTTCCTTTTACTTATCCTCTACTCATCCTCAATCCTTACCACTTGATTCACTCTAAGGGTTATTTTATAATTATCACTATCTCTCCAATGTAACTTTTTGTTTTTAGAAGCTACTTTAGGAAACTTTCTTGCACTACACTCCATAATGTAACCTTTTAGAACAGGTACAAACCTTGAGTAGTCTACTCTTAAGGATTTTCTTGTTCTACCCCCCAAGATGCGGGTATTGGAATATGGGGAAAGCTCCAAGGCTCTTACATTTCTCTCTCTTACACCTGCAATGTCTCCACCATTACCTACTACATCTCCCTCCGCCATTCCTATCCTTGAATTTGAAGCCAATAACCTTGAACTTACAAGAAAAGAAAGGAGATCATGGACTCAAGATATTGGAGATTTTAATCTAGAGTTAAAACTCTCCTAATGTCCCCCAAAGAACATTGATAACTCTCAAATTGTTTCACCACATGTTATAGAACTAAAACCAAGTGTTGAGTTCTAGAATGCTACCTTAATAAGATTCTTATTAGGTAGAAGAATATCCTTCCTTGCGATAAAATCCTGGGAAATGAAAAAACAAAAATCTTCAGGATTAAAAGATATCCATGCAAATGATTAAGACATTTTCCTGTTCAAGTTCCATAGCAAATCAGATGCCAAAAAAGTCCTTGAATATGGCTCTTAGCATATGAATAACAAACCACTGCTACCACAAAATTGAAACCAAGAATAAAATGTAAAGAGATCAAGCAAGTTAATGTGCTTATATTGTAGCGTCCCCTTATCGCAGGGTACAGACTGGGAGACCGGAAGGTTATTCCGGTGCATATCTTATGATAATGGCGTCCTACGCTCGATCACTACATTAACTTCATATGGCATCATAACATTAATCACTTATAAGCATCAAAAGAGAATCACAATATTTTAAAAACTAACTTTTTCATTGCATAAAACCGAAAGTCTACATTGTGTCTTTCAACCTTTACTACAAGTGCATCCTCAAAACCTAGTACAAAAGTACTACATGAAAGGGGAAAATATATAAAATCTATCTAACCCATCCAAACATCCTAGCTGACTGACCTTTTAACCATGACTTCTCTTGCCAAAACACAATCTGTGTCGCTAGTGGAACCTCTCAGTAGATAGAGTTCTCTCTCGGTCCTGAAAAGATAACGTTACAATTTTGGTGAGTTTTGCGAACTCAATGAGCTAACCATCATTAATGGTTCACTCAATTCATGCAACACATTATAGCACATAACAAATATTTCACAAAATTGCACTTTACATCAGTATCACACTTTCATTTAAGCATAGGCAATTTTTTTCATATAAATCCAACAAACATATTTAACAAAATAAATATGAAATGCTCATGAGATACTTTTCCAATTATTACGATGTTGTGACCGAGTGCCTGAACTATCCCGTATGAATTTTGGATACCGAGCTCATTACTAACTGTCCCTTATACGATAAGGATACATGAATTATTTTACATAGTGATCCTTAGGCTCTTAATCACTATCTGAGCTCGAATCTCTGTTCACATGTTGAGCTTTAAGCTATAATCAGTGGCTTCTCTAGTCACAACTGACATAATCTGATTGTGCATTCATATATAGAATGCATCTATCCCAATCAATCATATGATGAAGCACATAGTTTTTCACATTCACATTCAAATAGCACTTCAATATACACTCCATATTTCACATTCATCAGACCTTCTGTCCGAAAATCAACACAATTTAATTCACATCCATTTATCAATCAAAACATAATTTAAGCAAGCAATAATTGAGAGAAACCATCTAGGTTACTCACAACTGGCTTCCGAAGCTAACACCTAGAAGTTCCGTCAACATCTAGAGGTTGACGTTCCAGTTGCTCCTCTATATCAAAATAGCACATACATATCCATCACAATTTGTACAATCATAATTGTTTAACAATGCACATTTATGTAATAAAATGTGTACAATGTATGTTCATGACAATCCTGGGTATTTATCCATTAGCTTTACCACAAAATCATTCTCATATCAAAACCCATCTAATTATAATTTATACTTAGGTTTATGCCTTACTAACACCATTAAACTCACAATTCATTTCTCATTGAATCACTTCAGACTTTTCTTAGACACACTTTCGGGTCTACTGTTCAAGTTCAATCAGAAGATGAAACTGATGTAATTTGGCCACACTCTCTTCTATAAAAGTGTTCCTTTATGTCTTATATTTCTATTGACACCAAAATTACTCAATTTGGTTCAGTAATTTGGAAGATATGTCTCTAACATTTTCGGACTGCTCTCATCCAAAACAGTAGACTATATACAACTTCCAACTAGAAATTGAACATCTTAGAGATAGAATCACAATTCAAAATTTTCTTATACTATTTGTAGCCCTATTTTCTCTAGTTTACTCCAAAGCAAAATCATCTCGTTTGGAATCCTACAGATCCAAATATAATCAAAATACTGAAGTGTGTTCAGTAAGATAATCCTATTTCACTGTTCCAACAAATTCCACACTTTCATTTGATCAAACTT
>JANKYF010000009.1:1741977-1756707 GCA_029829435.1 Erythroxylum hondense
CGATAAAATTTTCGAAGCTCCAATCGATGATTCGAAGGAACTCAGGCAAGATGGGTTAGTAATTACTGTGCGAGGTTATAAACTCTTCCCACCTTAACATCCCTCTGTCACGTTTGTTCCGAGCCATGAGTTGAAATTGTTCCGAGCCATGCATTGGTACCATTCCAGTGCTGAACCCTCCATGTGGAGTGATGCCACCCTAACCTTCAGATCGTCAGGGGTACGGTCTATGCGAACAATTGTTCGCAATGGTAAATCCAACTTCTCACCTCTCCGCCATTAAATGTCGAAAATCCAATTTGTTGAAGCTTGTCGGAATGGTGTAAGTCTCAGTTTCTCCGTTATTTCGTAACGTTACTTCCGAAGAATTCCTATTTATCTTCTGCATAATTTGCTGGAACATTGTCATGATATCGCTAATCTCTTTTTCGTGTCTTATTTGTGCTTTCGACAAGTCCTTTAGACCCTCTTCTAGGCGTCGAACTTCAGCTCTTCTCGTGCTTTCAGCCATTTCCGCCGAGGAACGTCCGCTCCGATACCAAATGTTTCGAGAGTTTTCCGTAAACAAACCACGAGTACAAGTACGAAGAAGAAAGGACAATCGAGAAAATATGATATGTTTTCTCACTTCAGAATTTTTCGTACGTACATGTTTAGGTACAGCAGCTATTTAACGATGCTTATCCCTTTAAGATACTTACACATGTTATAATCCTACATTATCTGGTAAGACAGTTACGCTTCAGCGCGATCGGCGTCGTCTGCTTCATCTTCTTCATTCTTCCGCTTGTACTATTCGACGTGGTTTTCTAATAATTTCATCATTCATTGAATATCTTCCGTAACAGTTTGTTTATATGGTGACTCGTTTAATCTTCAATCGCAAGCTGATACAGTTTCGTCATGGCCAATAACGGAACACTTGTGATTACTTTGGTAGCTGTTACCAGGAAATGAAAAAGCTAAACCCGAGTCACAAAAGTCAACTTAAACACTGGCTACCAAGTCCAAGGTCTCCTCATTTGCAGATGTCTTCAAACGTTGGATCGCTTTCTCAACCTACCAAAGTTTTGACGACAGTCACTAATGACATCAGAAATAAGAAGCAACTTAATGTATACGTAAATCCTAGGCATATACCTCTGCATCCCAGTTAGTCCTTGCTGTAATAATTATTAAAGTTGCTGTTTGCAGAAGAACCCCGATTATCATACCCCACCAAATCCCCTGGAAAGAGTTCAGAAATTATTAGTGAAGTTTCCTCTGTTTGCTCGTAAATGTCTTGATCTTGAGAGGGATAAAAGGTGCTTACTGCTACTCCTAAGCTGGTTTTGAAGCCAAGGACACATCCAATGGGAAGTCCTATGATGTAGTAAGTTGCCAGATTGACATAAGCTACCACAGCTTGCCATCCACTTCCAATTGCGACACCTTAAAAGTCCAAAAGAAACTCGCTATTATGGTGCTCTACGAAACCTTAATACACCACTGTCAATTTTTTGCCAATTATATATTTTTTTCTTTACGTAAATCACCTGAGAGTATGGGTTGAATGCCATTGAGGAAGACAGAAATTGCAAGCAGCGGAGTCAAATTAGACACTGCTTCTATCACTTCAGAGTCACTTGTGAATAGTTTGCTCAATCCAACCCGGAATATCAGAATGATTGCACAGAAAATTATACTGATAAGAATGCTAGTTGCATTTACTACGACCACTGAAAATTTTGCTACTCTTGGATGGCCTGCTCCTAGTTCATTACTCACTCGAATGCTGTGTTTATTTTGTAGATAAATCAGTTAGCCAACACCAAACAAAAGACTTCATTGATCAGCAGACACCACGTTCAAGATGAAAAGAAAAGGAAGGGCTTGTACATGAGTTACTAACCTGGCAGCTGCACTTAGTCCCAACATAAATTGCATGTCCCAGTTCAAGTAATTCATACTGAACAAGTTTTGGTTCCAAAGTTAGCAGTAAGTAAATGCAAGAGAAACAAGAGAAAACAGTTGTGGATGGGTATCAAATACCCTGACATACCAAATGGAAATGGAGTCCAGTGAGATTGTTGGGTTGGTGAGGAGGCCTGATATGAGCACAAGGCCTTGATTGTACCATATCTCTAAACTGCGTTGTAAGTACCACGTACAAAAAGCACGTTATTACTTTAGCAGAGACTTCAGTTTTCAAAATATATCTGCTACTCTTGAACACATCATAGAATTTCTTCAAAACTCCTTCCATGCAAAAATGAACTAAGATTACGTAGCGAGACACAGAAAGTTTGCGGATGTACCAGAGCATGACAGCAGAAGCCACTGTGAGCTTGAAATAAGGCCATATTCCTCTGAATGCACTGGCGGATAAACCTGTCCAAGTTTCTTTGCAGGATGGGCTTAGAACAATGTAAAGTCCATTCAAGATGACAAGTAGCCACCATGAGAAACTCAGTGTCAGAGCTGCTCCTAGAAGCCCATAGTTCAACACATAAACAACAACCCAGGAGAGCAGAATGTGAAGCAGGAAAACCCCAACAGACATATATGCCAAAGGGTTCACGATGTTCTGTGCCTGAAGATACCTCTGCATAGGGCAGCTTATTGCAAATGCATATAGCTGAAGTATCAGACCACGAGCAAAAATTTGGCCATAGTCGGCGATAGCATCCGATTGTCCAATAGCTCGAAGTACTGTTCCCGAGAACCAGTACAAGAAAGTGAGCAGGATAGCTGCTCCTATATGTAATACTATTGCCCTCTGACAAATAATGCCCATTGCTGAGTACTTCTTAGCTCCATAAGCTTGTCCACACACTGTCTGCACAGCACTGGCCATACCCAACTTTTGTTTCCAAAAGAAAGTAGAAAACTTGTTAAAAACCCTGTAACATTAACATGTTCATTTCATTTATTTATGCTAAGAATCATACGGAAAATTTTCCTTACCATGATTCCGTAAGCAAGACCTTGAATTCCTACACTAGCAATAGAAGCTCCAGCGAGCTCAACCGCACCCAAATGCCCAGAAAACATAAGCGTCACAAAGCTAAGCATGTAGTTGAAGATTGAAACAACTATAGATGAGCCTGATAGGAACCAAAGTAATCTTGATTCCCATGCAAAAAGTCTTGGCCACCACCGTACGGCCACCGGACTTTGCTCCAAAAATTCTTCTACTGCAGTTGATGACAGGTCGGGAATTCTAGAATGGGAATCAAGTCCTAACAGCAATGGTCTGTATTCTGTCGCCTCCATCACTGTTTCTGTCCAGCCACGGAATAATCACTGTGCGGACTCCAGTCACAGAACTTGTTGAAAACATACACGTATTATATCACTCTGCTTTTGTGTGTTCTTATCTTATCTATTTGGCAAAGAAGATGTAATATATAGCTACCATTCCTATAGTTGAGGAAGATGACTGGCTGCATCTAACTACCCGTAACGTAACGCTTGCTACAGAAACTTGAAGGGCAGGGTTATATTTTTACTAATTTAGTTCTTAATTCGTTGGTTCAGATTCTTGAATATAACTATAGTTATGAATTACTTGCAAATTATTTCCTGATTGAATATCTCAAATAAACCAATTTAAAGTTAATAATAGCAATCACAGATGGACTGTAGATCGCGGAGGGTAAGGTGAGACGCACGTGAACCAAACCTTCAAACAGAAATTCAGGTTTGGGCACCAGATGGTCTTGAGTTGAGTTTTCCAGTTTGGTAGTCAAGTCAAACTTGGGTCATCTTAGTTACAAGTCTTTAAGCAGACAATCTCTCGTTTTCTTCTTGAAACTAAACATGGGAACTTGCCCGCGTTGCGTATTGGTTAGTAAGCTGAGCAAATCATGCTTACAATATTAGCCTCCAAAGAGTTCCAACAGAGACCTATCGCACCAGATGATCAAGAGTTAGGCCTAAGTTAAAACACAAGCATAACAGAACAGATTAAATAATATACAGTGTGTGTGTATATATATATATATATCCTGCCATTATCAGAATCTGATTCACGACACCTCTTTAACCACAAAATGGGTTCAAAGAAACAGGTGGTGTCTAAGGATACAACTTACAACAGACAGTACATACAACTCAGTAATGCACTAATTAGTTCTTTTTACTGGATGTAAAAGCATAAGAACGTCTGCTGCTTTAATATTCAAGGAGTTACTTCGAGCTGCAATCCTGCCTCCTACTAGTTTGATCTTTCTATTCAAGAGCTGCAATCCTACTACTGAGGCCTTCTTTCCCCATCTTGTTGCACTTCAAAAGGAGATAGTATCTTGATACACCACACATTATTAACAAATTCCCTGAAATGTGTGAAAACTTAAACATAAATAACAGTACTTTTAACTGCTTCTTTTCCTCTTCATGAAAAAACTGGAAGAAAATAAATAGAAATCACTAAATACAAGTAACAAAGATTTAAACATTATCATAAAGTGAATAAAATCTTCAAAAACATATCTGAACACTTACTGCCAAGGGTCATCGCCAAGGAGAAGAACATCATTCTCCCGGTCAACAACTACAAGCTGCCAGCCTGATCTTCGAGGGTCCTCTAGTTGGCCTTCAAGGCCAAACATGCGAGCAAGCTCACTGCGCAGCTCATGATAGCTGCTAAACTTGGAAATATCCACGGAGCGCCCAAAGGACCCTGATTTGTGAACCTGACAAAATTATATCAACTTAGGTCAGTAATCAATTGATGGTGAACCATGAAACATCGGCTTTATAGAGCTCAAAAAAGTAGTAGTGGCTGCAGATGACCAGAGAAATAACATAAACAAATCTGAAAAACTAGAAAAAAGGATGGAAAGTGTGAGAGCGCAGCATTTTGTAGAAACATAACTGGGTTTCACTAGTTTGATAGTTACTTCACCAACCAAATAATAACTTCAAAACATGGAAAGTATATGGACTACTATTAGTGATCCGACATGTAATATGCATGAACTTAATACTGAAGACTACTATCACATAAATGACCTGGTAGTAAATTAGAAGAATCGTTACACATGTAATCACTAAGTATTATTACAAAAGCATGTATGGATAGGATGTTAATCACGTTTACCTTCACAAACGTTCTGATTGGCATGTTCACTTGGTCCACATTTTCAGAGGAATGCAAGAAACCAGATTCATCAACACAACTTAAATTCGTCATATCTGAATTAAGAGGAATATCGTCTCCTGCTTCACTTGTGAAAGTAGATGCAATAAATGGCATCGATAATGAATCATTTTCAGTGCCTATATTTCTCAGGTTTGATATCCCATGCTGCAGCATGAAAGGAGAGTTATCAATGCTAACTCCAAATAAGAGATTGTTTTGGGTATCAGCAGCGCCTTGATACGATGTGTACTCTCTCCCAGGAAATGGAGATAACATTGTGGCAAGTTCAGAGACACTTGAATTTGCTGTACCTAAATGTTCCACTTGTGGAAGTACAAGGTGAGCATCTCCTTTAGCTACTTGAGGATCAAGAGTTGCTTGCTTCGGTAACAAGTCAGAAGAGATAACAGAGTTGGATCCATTTATGTTTAGTAAGTGGGATGCTGCATCTCGAGATAAGGAACCTATCACACTTTGCATCGAGGAAACATCAGACGTGGCCGTTGAATTTCGAACAGGTTCTGGAAAAGCCTGTTGCTGACTCTGTGAAGGAATTGGTTGCAAAGGAGACTCGGATTGGTGGACAGAAGTAAGATGAGCAACAGTTGAGACAACAGTTGGGATCTGGTGCTGAGCAGACAACTGCTGAAATTGTTGAGGCTGTGGGACTTGCGGCTGCTGATATGATTGGTGTTGTTGATGCTGATTTGATTGGTGTTGCTGCTTCTGCTGATCACCATGCTGTTGACGATGCTGTAACTGCTGTTGGAGAAGATGAGCCTGAGTTTGTTGGAAGTTTTGAAGAAGAGAATTCTGAAGATTGGACTGTTGCAACATCTGCCTTTGAAATGAAGCAGGGGATCCGTTTGAAGCATTTTGTGGCCGTTGGAATTGCAGAAGAGCTTGAGATGGTATTTTAGAAGATTCAACATTTCGCATCTCCTGAACTGCTGCAGCTGCCATTGCTTGATAGACATCAGACTGTAGTGCTGGGAAAGAGGTACCAAACCTAGACTGCATCCATGGAGTAACACCAAAGCCCTGAAAGTTCATTGATGGAATTCTCTGATCTCCTAAACCCCCTTGAAGCCAAAGTAGTGGAGAATTGATACTCAAATCACCATCTTGACCTGAAATTGCAGATTCAGAGAACTCGTGTCAAATTGTAATAGGGACAAAAAAATTCACTTCTGACCTTCAAGTGTAGTACAATCGTACCATGAAAGGATGGCAATCCAGATGGCCATGGCCGCTTAAGTCTTAGAGGGAAATGGGATGGATACATGGGAAATGTTGTTAATGGTTCAATCTCCCACAAGGACACCCGTGGCTGCCTCTCCCCTGCAGTTGATTCATCCCAGCCAACCTAAATTAACAGAGAAAGGATTTCATCAATCAGTTCAAGTGAATAAACAATTAAACACATTAGTAGTCCTTCGACACATGTAGTAGAAAGATCACCTAACCTTAACAGAGCGCCAATGGGAGTTAGGCCACCGTACAGGATCTAAATCACTAATGCCAGTAATTGTACCCATGTATCTGGATAATTAAAAAATTTACAAATAAATTTATCAACTAAGTACGATTGTCATAAAACAGTATATAAAGAATCAAATATGAAGTGATAAATGCCCAGGACATGCTACAACTAACAAGATAGTTCTAATTTTGCATCAAGTGAAAAAATCAAGTAATATGCATCATAATATGCTACAGAGTATAAACATTGCCAGGCTATTAGAGGAGACAATTAGCACCAGTTGCAAAACAAGAAAAATAAAAGAGAAGAAGATAGAACAGATGAGAACCCAAAGTTCACAAGGAAACATGTTATGTCATTAACTCAAACAAAGAATTTAAGCTGAAAAAATGAACAGTTAAATGCAAGAATAACTGAACAACATTCAGAAGCAGTGAAACAACCTACAGTAGATTAAACATTTCATTATAACAGAATAAACCAAACCTTACGTTTCTACATTCCGTCTGACCTTGACGGTAACTTTAATGAGAACATTTGTCCTAATGCTTTGTATTTCTTGTGGCCTATCACAATGCAAGATATTAAACAATTAAATCCACAATGTACTTCTTGTAAGAACCTACAGCCATGCAAGATTGGTTACAAACCAAACCCATATTGACCTAACAATTCCATTTTGGACTTTATAGAATCACAAGCATGAAAATAATCTAGCAGGAATTGATTAGTAATCATGTTCTATAGACTTGTAAACTATCTAATCTCCGATCTTTGCTCATAGTCCCTACCATAGCCATCACTCCCGCCCTCATTGTTGCCAAGTGTTACAGATCCAATAGCTTCCACTAAGTTCTTTGACCGAACATCGTACTCCTAAGGGTCAGCTCTGATATCATTTATAATAATTCAAGTCTAGATTGGCCTCACAACAACCCCACTTCAGGCTTTATAGAATCATATACCCAAAAATAGATAGTTAAGAGTTGATCAGTAATCATGTTCTATAGACTTATAAACCATTCAATTTCATTATTCCTATTCAACATGGGAATTTAACACTGTCACCGAATTCCACAAGGACCTAAACTTGACGAGGTGCATCCAAGCAAATCCCTCTGAGTTGCTTAAATAGGTAGAAGGTACCAAGGGCAAACAACATTGCTGACCTCCTTACTGATGCTTCAAATTTGATAGGATTTAGCCATTCTCATACATTTAACACTAAGAATTAGTTTAGGTATACTAGAAATTAAACTTTTATCATAGTTACACAGATTTGTTCTACTCAATCCACTATATATTTTGAGTTATTGATCTTAGAATTTTGTATGGAAGGAAGAGTGCTGCTTGCATCAAGAAATAAAATATAAGTATTTTCTCTCTATATACTATATAAGTATTTTCTCTCTATATACTATATAAGTATTTTCTCTCTATATACTTTAAATACCTTGCTACACCTTTTAACACTACTCCTGAGGTCAGAATATTTGATCGTGTTTGGTGCAATACAAAATACTTACCATATATTCATTTTAAAGTCTAAAACATAATCTCCTCAAACACCAACCTAGATTACTACACTGGAATCAAGAACAAATTTCAAGTTGTTGCTAATCCTCAGCTCCTAGATCTTTTACATGGAAGAAATCACAAAAACCTTCATAGTTATGGTGGAAAAAAAGTAAGATTGACGGAAACAGAAGAAAAGAAGAGGTAGGAAATACTGTAATGGAGCACCCATACAGTTAGTAAAAGAATGCTCCTCGAATGTTCTACACCATCTACTGAATAAGTTAATGCATTCAATGGAAGAAATGTTTGGCGTCATAAAAGTAACATCTGAGCAATAACAACAACGCATGGCAGATATTAAACAAGATAGAATATTTTATTTCTAAACCCTAAAGCTGCATAATTTTTTGGAGCAACTATTTTCACAGAAAACTAATCAATCACCTGAGAATAGATGCTGTGTGATACAAAGCCAAATTACCAGTAAATTTTGGTCACACTAGTAGGCAACTCAGTAACTAATATTCAAGCCAAGTATAAATAGTCCGAGACTAATGATGTGTGAGACAAAGTGAAATTATAAGTATATTTTAGTAATACTAATAGGCAACCGACAACTGATATTCAAACTAAGCATAATCATGAAAAGGGACAAACTTTTGGCATCAAAAAATGTAACATATCAAATAAAGACTTACCGACGGACACTGGACTCTGCATTCTCAAACAGCATTCTGAATCGCATGCCAACTGAAACCCGGGTATGATAAACTGATTTAACATACTTTGCCAGGGGGATGACAAACTCGGAAGGACTAGCCCTGCAGTACAAAGCATTACTGTATAACCTTTTCACAATAACACAAGTATTTTCCCAGACTACTGAGATCAGCATCTACTGTTCTACCTTGGGTTATAAAATATTGTAAAACGACTGTTTGTTGCAGCTGCATGTGCTGCTGCAGCAAGAAGACCGATGTGCATGCTGTCACTTGATAAAACTGATGAAGGCATAACTGCCTGTGGACGATTTGCTCGACAAATGCCCAAAAGCAACTGGTTCTTTTCATTCCTGTGGCACATTATATCCATTGGTTTCATGAGCATACCATACAACTTTCAGCAACATCAAACTGTAGGAAAGGGAAAAAGAGCATGCCAACTAAGAGGACAGTATTACAAGCAGAAATGTGTGATAATAGAAAAGGAAATTGTAAAACAAATACTATAATAGATGTGTGAAGAATATTAACACTCCAAATCTCTATTTTACTGATGCTGACCGCCAAATGTATATAAAGGAACTAACCTTACTGCATCACACATCCTAGTCTCTCATGAAGGTAGTTAAGATACATCAGACAGATTGTTCGCAAGACCAAATGAGTCCAAGGCCAAGTAAAATCTAATAATAACTAACTACATGGAGAATGGTACAGAATCTCACCAGATGAAAAGGACTGAATCACCCGCAACAAGTCTCTTTGCACTAACAAACACACTCCATCCTGTCGTTAAAAGATGTCTCTTAGGCTGTCCTGAAAATTTACATAGAAAACAAATACAATTACATGTGAATATATGAATCCAGAATTCAGTCCTTACAATGTAACGAAATTGTGTTCAACTATAGAAATATCTAATTAAATATTTCAATATGTTAAAGTAAAGTCAGCTTTATTTGACAGCCCCAGAATTGCAACTGGCCCAGTCTATCAAGAGATTGACAAGAGAATTTTAAGGAGAAAAAAGAAATGATCAGAGTGATCAAGGGCTTCTGTTTTGGTTGTGTATGTATCTTTCTTCCTCTCTTCCTAAGACACTTTCTCATCTCAAGTCTAGAACCTTCATTTTTAATATAGAAAAGTTCCTAATTGGTTGTGTTTACTGTATTAGAAAGTCAAGGAAGGGCAAAGTAAAAATGAACAGGGTTGGGTGTAAAGTAACAATTCTGATATTGAACAAGCAACTAGAACTTGGTAATTAACATACAGAAACACAACAAGAGGAACAGACATTAGCAAAAATGCAGATGCTTGTGCTACCCACGCAGCATCCTATTTTTCTGCATTTCACAAGTTCAACTCAATTTTATGATTTGTTCCTCTAATTCTTCAAAGGGTTGGGGAATTTGATATTTACAGGACAACTCAACTTTATAACATGAGCGAATTTGGAAGCTACAATATGAGAGACATATGACGTCGTAATTACTAGTCTGCATTCACTGGTAGAATAGATACTTCAAATCAGATCTACGCATATAGAACATATTGAAGTTCATGGTTACTCTCGTGCCAATATGACAAAATGTAAAATATTGCAGAATAGAAAACAAATACTACATCATAATTCTTCAATGACATGAATAGGAGTCATAACAATCATACAAACTCACCTCGAAAAACATGCCTAAATTTCCATTCATTGTCATGAAGATCCCTTGCAATTAGCTCCTGTGATGGAGGTGTATAGCTGTAATCCTACACATAACAAACATAAGGAAAGAGAAGAGGAAAAGAGAATCAAGTCAAAGGAACTAAATCAGCAGCTTGGAATTAACAGAACACCCTAAAAACAAAACTGAATGTGAAAAGTATCTTACTAGAGGGGGGAAGACTCTTTCAGCTGCACGACGTGGAACAGAAAATCCTCCATGGGTGCTGGTATCACTGGCAGTCAACGTTTTACAGAAATAATTTGTTGGCTGTTTGCTGGGAGAACCTAATTCCGCTGGCAGCAGGAATATGTCTTTTTGCTCTTGCTACATAAAAATATTTATCAGGACAGGAAGAAGTAAAAAGCTAACTGATAAGAAGTCTATATAAGACATACCAGACTTAGTGGTTGCAATGTCATCTGAGCATAAACTTCATTTGTCTCCACATCTGCCTGTACTTGTAACAAATCAGAGCTTTCTAGAGAAGCACATGATGCAGTTGGCTGCATTCTGATGATTATAAGCAGAAGTAATCAAGGGAATAAGAGGATTACATGCATTGTAACATTATGGAGCTGACAGATAAGTTGTGGTGGTAAGCTAGGGTAATTAGGTATATGAGCATCTATTTCCTTGTTGGTTGAAGCAGCTACCTGTAAATCAATTTATGGCTTCTTGAAATGAGAACAGCAAAACAAAATAATTGAATTGTATTGCATTGTAATCATCTCAATTTCAACTGTTCTATACATTATCAGGATGCAAAACAATGCATTCACAACTTTAATGACAAATCAGAAAGTACGTGGAACATATAATGGAAATCAGCAAATATTGTCCTGCATAAAAGAAGTGCAAACCTATGAATCCAATTAGACATATAAAAGAAGTATTCTCAAAGGTGTAACAGAGGACCTCCGTCTCAATATCACCAAATTTTCAGTTGCCTGATCTATATAAGCATAATATAATTATGAACAAGATTTTGAGAGCACATGGACAGAACAGAAGCACAAAAATTTCCAAAGTTTCTACGTTCCATATCTTAATCCATCATTTGTTCATCATCACAGAAGTAGTTAAAAGAAGTTGTAATGACCTGTTCGCTGTGACCCTGAGGAAAGTAGACAACACGACTTCCAACAGGTGGCAATGATACAAGAGGTCCCGCACATGCATGCCATAGCTCAGAATTCAGAACCTTTTCATCCCCTGCAGAAGTTAAAACAACTGAGTAAACTTTCTGGGAACATAAAAGGATACATACTTTCTGTAATATGAAACGCATAGTATTATGAATAACAAGTACGAATCTGAGAAATGACAAAAGATGCACGAACAAAACTAACGAGAAAATGAAAACGGTTGATCGTGGTTACAACAGCAGCCATTGCTCTGCTCCATTCATATGTTCTGGGCATTGATTACAACAGAGGAGAGAAGAAATGGAAGTAATCCTCTCTAGAACGTGGTGTGCAGAAAGAGGACAACTAACTACCATCCAGTAGCATCAAAGGTATCACTTGAGGATGATGAGATTAACCATTAATGTAAAGTTACTTTTTAGAAGCAATAATCAAGGTGATAGTTAAAAGCTTCCAAAATTGGCATACGACTAAAGCAAGAAGCAGAAGTAAATGCGTAGGCATAGTACAAGCCAGAAAACAGAACGCATAGGTGGATACAGGAATGAACAGTAACTAAGCAAACAAAAGCTAAAAGCATATACCTCCCTCAGCCTGCTGAGTGAACCCAGAAGAAGAAAGCCTCATTCTTGGAAGACAAAAGCCCTGAAACTGAAACAAAAAGAAAAAGTCATCCAAAACCACTTACACTACAACACAAAACCCCACTCCTTAGCTTCTTCATGAGCCTCTCAGATCTTGCTCTTCCCCCAAACACATTCTTCATAGTTTCATACTTACTAAAGCCCGAGTTCAGATCTCAAAAATTAACCCCAGAGCTTATTCACAGACAAGCATGGCACTACTGCTACTACCAGCACCTCCTTTTCTTAAAAAATGGATTATTATTATTATTATTATGAATTTATGCAAGTAAATTTATTTACTTAGTAGGTGTATTATTACTGAATGAATCAAATTGGAATTGAATCGATACAGCAGTGGCAGTGGTCATCATTTAATGGGACCCATTCTCCTTTAGAGACGATTACGCGAATCTAGAACATACGTAATACACTCACACCCGACTTTGCCCACCGTAGATCTTGGTTCATTTTGACGCGTTGAGTTTGGGACCACCTTAATATATTTATCTTCCAGATTTGGAGGAAAAATGGCGGCTGCCGTTTTGCTCAGGCTACTCGTTTGATAGAATGAATTCTTCGTGAGAAGTATCTCATATTCGTTTTTGTCTTTGCTTACTTCGGACTATGCAATGGATGAAATTGTTGAACAAACTGTTGCATGCATGTGTTCAAGCCTCAAACCTCAGAAATGGAATGGAAGACCGAATATATTGCAAAGTTGAAATGGATGTAATGTGAGGGGACCATGTTGGCATATTACCCACTCCTAAAAAGCTTCTTAGTGTCAGGACGTGGACCCATGGTCTTGTGTCTTCGGTCCTTCATCACGTGCAATCATAGACCTATTCGATTGGTCAACGAACTTAGATTCTTAAAGAGTTGTTACAGGCGTACTGCTTTTCTTTGTTTTATCTCGTTATACACTCATCAACATGGTAGTTTCTCTTCATTCTTTTAGCAGATAAAGCTTGTTCCTCAACCCCTATTCAATGGTCTCTTATTCTTGGTTAATTACCATTGAACTTTAATGGGACTAAAGCTTTCACTCCGATGGTCACACTGAAGGGTAATTCATATATTGAAATTTTAGGCGTTGTACAATATACCCAAGGTCTAGAGCGGGTTTGATACACGTACCCAAGGTCCATTAAACTTTTCTACCCTAGTTTGCATATATAAGAGGATAGTTTTGTTCGTGGCTTATGCCAGACCATTGGTTAGTGACTGTGTGACTAACGGGAAACATTTCTTGATTTTAATTTGGTTACAGAATTGCGAAAGTCCTTTATTATTAAGCTTTGAACTACTATCTATAAGGCAGTGTATGTATTAAACGATTATTTCACCCTAATAGCTTAATCTGTTGTATGATGTCAACTCAATTAGTTTTATATATTTTCTAACACACCCTTTTAAGTGAAAGCTCTTTAGGCTTGAAACTTGCACAGTCTTACTTTACCTTGTGCTTAATTTACTTAGAATAGGTGGGTGGTAGGATTCGAACTCATGACTATTTAGACATAGAGGCTCTGATACCATATTAAGCGACCATTTTACCACAATAGCCCCCTCACGTGTGGGTCTAACACGTGACATAATCTATTATATCGAGGGGTTAACGACTAACATAAGAACAACCTCCTCTGATACCATGTTAGAATTTACAATAGACTTACAGGCCCATGCGAGAAGGAAAATTAGACTACATATAAATCTAAGTGAAGTTCCATCCTAAAACTAATTGGTGATAAGTGGAATAGCCCACTAGACTTATATGCTAGTTTTCTTTCCTCTCTTTCTTCAATGTGGGATAAATTCTCACTTTATATTTCAACACGCTCCCCTCACGTGTGGGTCCAACACGTAACATAATCTATCATTTCGAGATATTAACGACTAACATAAAAGCAACCTTCTCTGATACCATGTTAGAATTTATAATAGACCTACGGAACTATATGAGAAGAAAAATTAGACTACATATAAGTCTAAGTGAGGTTCCATCCTAAAATCAATTGGTGATAGGTGGAGTAGCCCACTAAACTTATATGCTAGTTTTATTTCCTCTCTTTTTTCAATGTGGGACAAACTCCCACTTTATATTTCAATAGTATGGTTGTTGTCTCCGTTAGTGGGGACAGAAGATAAAACAAAAAAATCATGTTCCTCCCCCATGTTTGGTTGCTGTCCCTAAACTTTTATCCTCTGTTCCCGAATGACAGAGACAATTTTTTGTTCTTCTGAAAAAAGAAGAACAAAAACTTTTGTCCCTTGTCTCCAGTGTTGCGAGCACATTGCACTAGACAAAAGTTTATTGTCCTTCCCATTTTGTGTACACAATCTTTTGTTATTAATATTAATATTGTTATTATAAATTTTGTATTGATTATTAT
>JANKYF010000009.1:1932349-1949652 GCA_029829435.1 Erythroxylum hondense
TGTTCGTGACATTCCCGGCATTATCCCATAATTCACATCACAAAAGATTCCCCTATGACTTAGGAAACCATAGGCACCAAAATCACGCAATTTGGACCTCTATAGGTCCAATTATTGTTAAAACACGGAGCAGAAAAATCACTACCCGATCCTCTCACTTCGACCTAACCAATCCCTGATAACTTCGGCTCTAAAAATTCCCAATAAACAAATAAATGAAATTCAATGTTGCAAGAATCCGATGCCTCGAGAATCAGGTCAATCGGATGTCGAACAGAAAAGTTTTAAACAAAAGAGTGGAGAGAGGTCAGTTTTGGAAAACTACAAGTTCAAGTCGACTTGTCAGGGGTTGTAGTCGACTAGGTCGACTACAGTGACCCACTGAATTCTTCTACCGACATCCCAACTTTCACAGGTCATAACTTCTTACTCCGAACTCCAAATTGGACAAACTTGGTATCAATTTCAAGAAACAAGAGAGCTCTACAAGTTTTATGCAGAACAGAAAAACTAATTTTATCTCTAAAGGTGTCAAAAATGCAACCAAAGTTACTGCCTACAACCAAAGTTACTACCTGCACAATGTTTAACAAAACAGTATACCAAGTTGCAAAAATCATAGGTTTTCATTCCTTTTGCCAAAAATTCCAAATTTTATATCAAAAGAAAGATAAAAGCATGTTCTACAACGTTCATGAACAACTTGGAAGCCAATTCCATATCTAAATAACTCAAATGCTCAAACAAATTTTCAGTCTACCTAAATGATTCTCAACAGAAACCCAATCTTCCAAAATTCATAACTTTCTAACCAATTGTTGAAAAATTACAAGACCTATATCACTGAAAAGATAAGAAAACAATCTACACTTCTTATGAAGGACTTAGAAACAAATTCCATCACTAACCAATTCAAATTAACCCATTAATGTGGCTGCCCTGTTAAGATTGTTAAAACAGCATAAAACCTAACCATATCCAAAATTTTACAATTTTATATCTAACAATCCTTACATCCAAAATTCGCATAAAATACCTCATTAGAAAGCTACTACAATCCTATTCAACGTTTCATAAGGTCACTTGAGCTAATTTCATCCTTAACAGTCCAAAATAAATATCAGAACACAAAAGTTACAAAAAATCTATGCCCTTAGATCATTTGCACACCAAAATACAATTTGGGCTGAATTACCACCTGAACATTATCAGACCATAACTTTCAATCGACAAATTGAAACATATCATCCTTAGTGGCGTTAGAAAGCTAACAAGAAAATCTTCAACTTCCATGCAGACCACTTTTACAAACTCTGTCTACTTTAGCCCAAAAAATTCTCCAAAGTTTCGGGTAACAATTCATTCAATGCTAGAATCTCAGTTATTCAGCCAGCACACCTATCTCACTTTCCAAGCAAAATTTAAAACCCTTAAAGCCATAATTGGACAAAACTTCCTTCATATGAATTCTAGCCATACTTCTTAAGTTTAATTTAAGCCAAACCTCAACTCAATAGCTTAACCATATCAAAAGTTATGATCAAATACCTGAAACATACACAAGTTCCATTTTCCAGATTTCATACTAAATCCTACTCCTTTCATGTAAACATCATTCCTACATCAATACACTTCAAATTTAGCCACTAATCCAGCCACAATTTCCTTTAGATCTTCACTTGTACACTTAACCATACAATGGTAGCACACATCCAAAATTGTTCTTACTTTAATTAACAATCATTTAACATCATTCTACCACCAAAACCAATCCAAAAACCAATCCAACACATGTTCAATCATTTATCCTTACATAAACATGCACTTATACCCATGCAATCAAATCCCAAATACCATGAAACTAATGTTCTAAACAACACAAAGAATGCATCAATTACCAATTTAAAGAGCATAAAACAAATCCCTCACCTAAACAAGCTTCCAAACTTCCACTCTTCCTCTTCCAACTTTTTCACCAATTCTCTACCTTCCTCACACCCCATACGGTCATCATTATAAAGGAGGTAACATGCTTGGGCTTGGACACATGAAGAGGAAGCACTCAAGGTAGAAGAGCTTGTGAGAAGGTATAGAAGAGTAGCACTTACCAATAAGGAGACAAAGACCAACGAAAAAGAAGAAGAAATGGAGAGCTACGGATGGGAGAAAAGAAAAGAACCAAGAATTTGGTCTTCACACAAGGAAGCATCGAGAATGAGGGAGTAAGTTTTAATAAAACATAACACTTAAAGAAAATATGACTAAGTAGGCAACTGACAAGTGTCATTTGCCACTTGTCCTGGTTTTAAGCACTTTTCAGGTCTTTTTTCCAACTTCAATTTAATTTCTACTCCAAATTCCAATGGCTCAGAGTTATAAATTCTAAAATCATGTATCAAATTTTCGGTGCCATTGGATAGGAATTTCCAGTACCGGATAACAATCAGTCCGCCACTTGGCGATTTTTCCGATCTGGAAAATTTCTCCGAAAAATTTCTAAAATTTCGCAAAAATGTAAAACACACAAAAATCCACTTCAATTCCATGTTCAAGCACCAATTCATATTTTTCCACAATAAACACATATACCGGGAAATGTCAGGAATGCATGTACAAACATGTGCATATACAAAAATTACAATTTATGCATATATGGAGGCCATAATATGCACGAACATACCGAGACTAGGTTACTCACTCATAACTCATTCCAAATTATCATTTTACCCTTCCCATCGATGATGGAATGTTACATCATAAGCTAATAAAAGATTTACATATCCTTTTGTTTTATTGGACACCTTATATTATGAGTCTTTTAGGAAGTAATCTGATAATATACTAGTCCTATGATGTCTTTCTTGTTGGCTAAAGCCTTGTAATCAATTAGTTGTTTTACTTGTTGTCCTGTATTAGTTATTTAATTGATCTTAATCTCTTTAAAGGCATGTTACTTATTCCTTGTAATCACTTTAAAGATGTTTTTCTTACATCAATACAATGTTACCTTATGAAAGGATATTACTAATAATTCTCATATTTCTAACTGAGTTTGAATTTTTCTCTCTTTTTTAATTTATCTCTATCCTTACCCATTCTTTTTGTAAATGTAGAATTCTTTTATCTTATCTCATATCTCGGAATTCTCAATATCCAAATTCAATTTTATTAATAACAAAGATAGTTAGTGACAATGAAATTTGGTTATAATTTATTACCTTATCTTCATTTGTATCAATGAACTTCTTAACTTTCTTAAAGTTTATTGTATATAGGTTTGTTGTGTATATGGTTATGTTGTGTTTCTTTATTTGTTTCAAATTTTTGGTTTGTTGTCTTTTTAGGTTTGATGTTTTTCTCTCTTTATCGTGTTGTTCCAACTAGTAGGTACTCATATTATCTTTGAAATTCACTTAAAGATGTTGAAGATACATAAATATATCTATGAATTTCTTAACTATTAGTTATTGCATAATGATTTGTGGAAGCAATTAGAGGTTTAAATAATCCATAAATATACATATGGTCACCAGAAAACTAATTTTGGCATGCTAACATGACTTGGAGACCTATAAATGTTGACTTAATAATGAAATTTTAATATGAAGTTATTTGAACCAAATTTGTGTTCATTTAAAATAAAGGTATCCTAATCATAACTAGCACACATAATATTTGATGAACATTGTGATAGCAATTGTGTTTATTGCTATTATTATTTTTGTAGATAAACCTATATTATGAATAACAGTATTTGATATATGGGTGGTAGAGTAATAACTTTTCCAATTATTTGGAGCATAAATTGTGCAAATTTTGAATAGCAAGTTAACACCTACTTTGGAATAGATTCCAACTCTTATGCAATAAAACACACACTTAAGCAAGGCATATTAAAATTGATCAATTTATTCAACAATGGATGCATGAAAGATTTGATAGCTTGCTCAAGGACAACAGTCCAAGTAGAAATCTTAGATTAAGTACATCCTGTGTTGCCTATAGGTAATGAAATATTTAAGGTCAAGAATGTCAAGAAAATGAACTATAAGTGTAAATAGTGAATATCCATTAATAATTTTTCAATTTATGGTTTTTGACATTAAAGTCCACATAAGTGTTGATTTTGTTCATATCCACGCTTGTTATAATCTTTTTTTTTTCAAATTTATATAATGATACAAGTGACAACATTGATATCTAAAAGCAAGGTTGATGGATCTTGTCCATTGTTAATAAAAAATTACAATTAAGCTCTTAATATAATGACAACAACCAGAGTTCAAAATTATCTAAGGCATGAAGTGGTGATTTAGTATGGGTTAGTTAGAAGTTTAACAACTTAAATGATTTGAAGAAAGCACTTTATAGGTAAAGAATATCTAAGGAGTTCTAATTGTAGTATTTAAGGAACAAACAAAATAGAGATTTACGTTGCATGTATGATTAAAGGATGCACATACTATTTTGTAGCTCATAGTGTTAAAAAATAATATATTTTTGTATTACTAAATTTGGGAAGAAGTATTTGCACAAAGAACAAGAGTTTTTGTCATTTAAGGCTTATGTAATGTCAAAGTTGATATGCAAAATTATTAGGAACAGGATGAAGGCAAGGTAAAAAAACAACTAAAAAAATTAAAGGTATCTTTGAAACCAAGTATAAAATGCGCTTAGCCTATAAGAAAGCTTGGATTTAGAAAAATAACCAATTAAGTTGACTATTAGTAAGCTATAGGATTCTTAAAAATTATAATTCATTGGATATGTAGTGAAATTATATAAAATGAGAAGGTTTAAGCTAAAAGAGATATAGTTAGGTATAGTTCTTGACCCAGTGAGTACCTTAGTAAGGATATGTACCTTAGTGAGGATATGTTAGGAACCTGAAAAATCAATTAAGGGTTTCAAAATTCACATACATCATCTGATAAGGGAATAAGTAAATACATGTAGCTTGCATGCAATGATCGTGAAGCGTAGGGTTTGAGAACTTACCAGTAAGTTCAGATAGATGAATGGAATGCTTTAGTTGTTCTATAGCTTGATCAGTATAAGGATCTGCAACAATCATACATGTAAATAATAAAGAAAAGGAATGAGAGAGAAAAAGGAGTTAAAGTAATATAAGAAACTAGTCTAGAACTACATAAATGGAAGGAATCAAGAATGGTTTATGTACAAGATGATTAATAGAACAAGGAACATGTGGAAAGCATAGAACTTCCCATATGTAAATGTCATGGTTAGTAAAATTTTGGCTTGTACTTGGTAGAGTTATTGTAACATCCCATCCCCATAATAAGGGTAGGACACGAAATTTCAGTACATGTGAGCTCAAAGAGAGATTAAGGAAATGCATTTTCTTGCTCATGCATAATGTTAGCATATATGCACATAAATATTGAATCTTTGCACACAAAAAAAGTGTACATGCATTCATTGACAACTTCCGGATATTATTGTTTTTAAATGTGATTTTTTTGAAAAGGAGAAGTAGAGAGAGTAGAGAGAGTGATCTTGGTATGAGTTGTGATAAGGAAAGATTTGAAAACAAAATTGGTAGTGATCTGGAAAAAGTTCACTGAGTGTGCTTCAATCTTTTAGCCACAACATTTTCTCTAGTTGTCCAAACGAGATGACTCTTAATTTGGATTAACCTAGAGAAATATGGATACATTTCGTATGAAGACATTGAATTTCAATTCTATCTCTAAGAGTCTAAAAATTTCATGAAGTTGAGAACTGGGTGCAGTACATTGGAAGCTAAATGTAAAATTCGTGTTCTGACTTTGGAGGAAAAGCTAGATTAATCTAGATAGATTTTGGCAAAGTTGTCTGCTTTAGAGTTGTAGATATTTCTCTTATCTTTCCAACAGTATATAGTATGAAATTTTTGGACATCTGAGTAGAAAGTTGTGATCTTTATATGTGGAGATGCAAAAGTAAGATGAAGCAAAGTAAGACGAAGCAAAAGTAAGACGAAGCAAAAGTAAGACGAAGCAAAAGTAAGATGAAGTAAAAGTAAGACGAAGCAAAGTAAGATGAAGCAAAATAAGAAGAAGCAAAAGTAAGACGAAGCTAAAGTAAGACGAAGCTAAAGTAAGACGAAGCAAAAGTAAGACGAAGCAAAGTAAGACAGAAGCAAAGTAAGAAGATGCAAAGGTAAGAAGACGTAAAAGTCAGAAGGAAGAAGATGCAGAAGATAGAATTTGTATTTGAGGTCTTCATAAAAGTTGTAGCTCTTGATGTCCTCTTTTGAACCATCTAAAAAACGGGTTAATAAGAAAATTTCTAGAGAAAGTTATAGCTGTTCCCTGAAACAGGTTCAATACGATGGAGGACAAAAGCAGATTGAATTCTTTTGGTCATAACTCCTTCTCTAGACACCCAAATGACTTGATTCTTAAACCATTGGACTTGTAAGACATTTATCTACATCTCTACCAAAAATCAAAGCCCTTGGAGTCAAATTGAGAAAGAATGAGTGAAAAAGTGGAACGGGTATAGTGAGTGTATTCTTCAATAGTATGAACTGATAATATTCTACTGAACATACTTAAGTATTTTGATGATATCTTGATCTGTAGAGATCAAAATAAGATGATTTATGATTAATGGTAAAGTAGATACATGTAGCTACAAATGGTATGAAGAACTTGGAATCTAATTCAGTCTCTAAAATGTTTCAATTTCATATGGAAGTTGTGTATAGTACATTGATTTGGACAAGAGTAGTCCAAAAATGTTTGAAGTATATCTTTTGAATCACTAAACCGAACTGAATGATTTTGATGTCATTAGAAATTTAAGACAATGGGGGACATCTTCTAGAAGAAATTTTTATGTTAGAATATTCAAGGGTATTATTGGCAAGACACTTAAGTATAAAAGACATAAGGAAAAATTGGAGGGGCAAATGGGACAATTCTCAATCATTAAGGGCATAATTGGAAGAAGAAGTGTTGTCTTGCCTATCAATGGAGTAGAAACACGTGAATGGAAGGAAAAAAAAGTAGATGAGAACAACGAAAATGAGAGAGAAAGAGAAGGAGAGTTTGGTGGTTTGATAGAAAAGAAGAGAGTGGGTTATGGTTTAATTCTTCTTAGTCTTCAAGAAAGATTTTGAAGCTATCCAAGAAGAGAAAATGGAAAAGGAAGAAAGGAGTTTCCATTTGAGCTAAGGATCTATTCATTCGGTGAAGAATCAAGGTAAGATCATTTTGAATCTTTTATATTTTTGGAAGGATTCTAGTTCATAGAGTTTAGAAAATGCTTGTGTTTAAGTATTCTAGAATCAATTTTAGTAATTTTGCATTATGGGATTTTCAATTGGATTCCTATTGGATGATAATATGGATATTTTTAGATCATATAAGGTTAGAAAAGAGATGATGAGAAATTGAGTTATGATATAAGGTAACCAAGTGTTTTTGAGGTGTAAGCTTATGAATAAGCTAGACACATGCAAAAGGTAAAGATTGAAAGAAGAATTTAGAAAGATTATGTACAAATGAAGTGTAAAGCTAAGTTAAATTAGACACATATGAATTATGAAATGGGAATGAGTGTAATATGTGTTCTAGAACATATGCTCGGGATTGTCATTGAGCATGCATTATACATGGTCCATTATTACAATTGTGCATAAATGAATGTTTTTACATGTGCAATTATTGATGAATATGCAATGAGTGTCTTGCATAAATGGGTTGTGTAGGTCAAGTGTCCGCATTCAGGAGTTCCTAGAAATTGAAAGCAAATGTTAACTTGGAGCGGGCTGTGAGTAGACCTAGATGGTCTCATTTCATCGTTTGTTTTGTTTGCAATTTTGTATTGATTGACTACTGCATGCTCATATGAATGTGAATGATTGTGTTGATTTTCGAACAGAAGGTACGATGATTATGAATTGATTAGATATTGAATTGTTACTTGTATGTGAATGAGATGAACTAAGTGTACCTCATTTGATGATAAATGTGTTCTGAATATTCAATTGCATATGAATGAAAGTGTTTTCTCAATTTTAACGTTGAATGCCAGACTAAGGTCCAATGATATGACAATGTGAGGGAATAGGAATATGCAAATGTAATTGATGCATTCCATGTCATGAATGCATGAAACATAATAGATGTTGTGACCAGAGAAGCCACCGATCAGAGCTTAAAGCTCAACGAGTGAGAATGAGCCTCGAGCTCAAAAGTGATTCAGAGCTTCAGGCAATGTTTAATGAGCCCTGTATGGGACAGTTATTAATGAGCCCTATATGGGAAAATTATCGGTGAGACCTTTAAGGGACAGTATAGACACTCGGTCATAACAAAATAACAAATAGAAAGTGGGTCTCATGTGTACTGCATCTTCTTAATTAAGTGATTAAATTGTATTGAATGTGAAGTGTGAAATATGTGATGATGTGATTTATGTGTTATGTGATTTGGTGAGCCATCGATGATGGTCACTCACTGAGTTCGCAAAACTCACCCAAAATTTGCAAATATTTTTCAGGATTAGAAGAATACCCCGTTAGGCTAACGGAAGTATACCTACATCATTAAAGTGAAGGTTAGAGGTTGGCATCAGTTCGCGTCTGCATTGCATTTCTCTATTTTGTATTAAATTGTATATTCTGCAACTTTTTGTATAAAATTATATTCCGAAAGGACTCAAGTGTTTTGTTTTTGTGAAAGGGCCCAAATGGCTATTGAAAAATTTGTTGATGGTTTTGTGTTAATTGAAAATGTTTATGAATGAACGTGGCCTCAAATTGAGTATCGATTTTCGCATATTGTGTTTGTTGTCGTTTCAAAAAAAATTATACCGATTTCTAAATGATTGAGTGTTTTAGCATGTCACCATCGTGGGGCACGGACTCGGATATCACCCATGGATGTCGGGTTCAAGTCTTGTGAGACTGGGGTGCTACAACAAACCTAATGTTCATAGGAATTCCCTTCTCTTCTAAATCCGAATTACCTACTTGGTTCATAAATAATTTGGAATAAAAGGCATTCAAGACAAGAAGCCTAAAACTAAGTTCATTAATCTTAGGTATCCTCACAAAAGATCCTAAGGTTGGTCTACACTTTAATCTCAAGTATGCCGCTTGATTAATTTTTCGACAAATTAAATCCCATTGGCTATGGCATTCAATCATCTACGGTCTTAATCTAGTTGATCAAGCTAAATTAGGACTAAATATGCTTTCAATCAAGCAAAAATCAATACCACAAAAATTATCCTAATCCAATATCAATCTTAACCTTAACAGAAAAGAAAAACTTACTTACACATATTTGTCAATGTAACATAAATCATAGTCATAACATATGGTTGCATTGATTAAATCCACACAATTAAAATAAATACAAAATTAAAAAAATTAAAAACACCCAATGTTAAGTCTTCTCCCTCAGCTCAAGCAAAAACTGGTTGTTTTCATGCACCAGCTGCCACGTATTTAATCTCAACAGATGCCAACATTTCTCTCCAACCATTTGTTTTTTATTCTCTAATCCACTAGCAGCTTTTGGTTTTTTTTATCTAACCAGCTGCTTGTGTTATTGTGAAATGAATAACGCCTTCCTCCAGCTGCTTCACTCTTCTCCTTCAACATGGCTGCTCCACCAACGTACATGCTTTTGGTTCACGTGAATGCCTCCACCAGTGTACATGCTTTTGCCTCAACATGTGCCCACCAGCTGCTTCAAGAAATTTGTATAAGCCACCAGCTGCCAACGTTGTCTTCACCTCCATCAGCAGCTATGTAGGAGTCTCCACCAGGCTAAAACTTAGTATTAATATAGTGTAAAGTGTTAATGTAATACTTTAAAACTGAAAATTTTCAATTCAGATTTCTCCATTTTATAAAGAAAAATTAAGAATACGTATTTTATTATTCCATTTTTTAATGCATCTATACTAAATAGAGAATTATTTTTGATTTAGGCAGAACAAGATCTAAAAGTATAATGTTTGATGGGATTTTAGGAAGACTTAAAAATTTTAAAATTTTGATCGAACTCAATTTGAAAAAAATGTTCAAAAAAATATCTTCATTTGTTTATAAAAATAAGAGACATTTTAGCTTCTAGGTTAAAACTTTTCTTAAAGGAATTATAAAATTAGGCTGCTTTTATTTAAGGAAGGAATATTAGGGACAATAATTTGATTGCCTAAAATTATTTAAGGGATATTAAGAAAGAAAGGAGATAAAGAGTTGCACTTTCAAGATTGATTTTAGGAAAGCTTTTGATTCATTCACCAACCGAGAAAAGAAATGTGTTATTATTGTCTCTTACACTGTGTTAGTTAATGGGGCATAAACAAGATTGCTTAATCTAGAAAAGGGCTTAGGAAGGGAAACCTTTTATCTCCATACTAATTTTGTTTAAGCAATGAGATCCTATCCAGACTTATTGTACACAACATTTCTAGGGACCCTTGCTTCAAATTTCTTTATAAATATGATAAGATAGGTATTTATAATCTATTTTTTGTAGTTGCTACTACTTTATGGGGAAACTACTAAACTAATGGTGGTGCCTTTGATTTCCTTGGAGTAGTTCAAAACTTTGTTTCACTTAAGCTATAATCCCAACAAATGCAAATTTTATTTATGTACAAGCTCCAAGGAAGTTGATGATTTATCAAAAATGAGCAAAGAGTTTAAATAGGAATAACTAGCTTTTAGGTATTTGGGCATTCCCATCACAACTAGGAAGCTATCATTTATAGATTGTGCCCCTCTAATTGATTCCATATAAAGAAAACTAAATACCTAACGCACTTTGGCTTGGAAGTTAAAGCTAGACACTTAAGGTCCAATGGCAAGATATTTATGCCCTAAAGGAAAGTAGAGGACTTAGAATCAAATATAATAAAACTCTTAACAAAGTGGAGGATATAAAGATTTACATAGACAAGGAGGCACTCTAGCTCTAATGGATATATATGCACTTATTAAAAGGGGAAAACATATGCTCAATTAAGGAAAAATCTAGCACCTCATAAGCCTTAAGGTAGATCATGAAGCTGAGAGAATCAATTTGCTAAGCTATTAAACACATCGTAGGAAATGGGAAAAGTACCTCCTTTTGGTTTAACTACTCGTATAATCTGGACCCCTTTATAAGCGTCAAGGTTTTGATATGATAAAAAATGGTAATCTAGTCAATAGCAATGTGTAATTAATAATAGAAAACAATTAATAGAGATGAATAAAACATGCTCAAAGAGTCTTTAATTTAATCAAGAGGAAACTTCCTACTCACTTCCCCAACTCCTTCAAAGAAGATTCCATACTTTAGCTTAGGAGTAAGTCCATGAATTACTCAAACATCTCATATGGAATGTTTTTTATAGGCTTATTGAACATAGTTTTGAAGTAAATCACTTGTTAATATAGAAATCACGTATAATATGTAAAATACACAAGAAGGGGGGTTGAATTGTGTAAAATTTTCAAAAGATATGAATCTTTCGGGATTTCTTGAATTTCTTTACAAAATTCAGATGATCACAAAAACACTTTACTAAAGTCGATAAGTAATGCAATTGCAAGAATTATTATGTACTCTTCTAACTACAATAAAATTAAAAGATAAGGGTTAGAGAATAGACATCGTGATTTTATAATGGCTCACCCTTAATCTTGGGCTACATCCAGTCCTCAAAGTTTGTCTGAGATTTGACTATACTCTTCAACTTTACAATTATTCTTTCTACACTTGCAGAGCCTCTTCATGTTTCTCTCACAAAGTATTCTTTATTTGCTTATTTAGCCTCTCCAGGCTCTAGCCTTTCTTTCTCTCTCTAGGAAAGATATTTTTTAGCTTCAATTTACAGATGTATTTGCTCTCTTCTTTTGCACTTTGAATACAGAATTTCTCTAAGTATTGTACAATCCGATTTTCTCTCTTGTAAAAATGTTATTAGTTTACGACTAGAACTAGTATTTATAGCCTAAGTCTTCAACTATCTTCTTGAGAAACTATTTCTTGAATCTTCGAGAAACTATTATTAGTTGAGTCCTATAACTAACTCAAACTAACTAACTAGTTGATATTCTAGAATAGCTTCCTTTTGTATTGTCTAGTATTATACTTATTCTGGTGTTGCTTCATCTAGTATCGGGCTTCTTCTGTTATCATGTTTCTTCTATTGTTGTGCTTCGTTTGTTATCGTGCTTCTTCTATTATCACGCTTCTTCTGTTGTCGCGCTTAGTCTATTATCTCACTTCATCCAGTATGACGTGTATCGTCTATTGTTGACATGTTTTGTCTGTGTTTGACGTGTATCATCTATTGCTGACGAATCGTTTGGTGTTGATATATAGTCTAGTGTTGATGTATCTTCTGGTGTTGATATATCATTTGGTGTTGATGTATCGTCTGGTGTTGACCATGCATCTTCTGGTTTTGAGTAAGTGTTACTTATATTTTTTTACACACTTAACAAACTTATCAAAATAGTTCATATATTTCTATGATTATTATTATTTGATTGTCATCAAAATTAATAGAAGTGAATTTTTTTACTTAACAATCTCCCCCTTTTTAATGATAACAAATAATCATAATTTTAGAAGATAATATGATATTCAGACGAATAGTATTTAGATGAATAATGATCAAAGCAAAAACGTAAGAAATGCATGCACAAGATATATACAATGCTTTCTAATAGTGTCTCTTTTCTCTTTTCTCAATTTCCTCTTCTCTTCTTCTTTTCTTTTTCTCTTCTCTTTCTCTTCTCTTTCTCCCCTTGTTTCTTATTAATAAAAAAGATAGCTCATCGTAGATGCTTCAAATTTTCAAAAAACATATGTTGAATGTCAGTGCCAATCGTCTTGAGGTCTTGTTCAATAGAAACACGTAGAAGTGCTACTTCCTTATGAAGATCACCCACTTAGTCACCCAGTTCATCAACCTTAGTATGAATTTCCTTAATATCTTTCGCTAAGGCTTCTTGAACTTCCTTCTATTTGTGACTTGCTTCCATCCAATTAATGAATTGCTTCAAGAACTTCAAATTAACAGTATGGTTTTGTTGTATTTCACTAAGTGGATGAAGGTTTTCAACAACAGATGGTTCTGTAGGTAAAACGTCTAACTCTATGATTTTGATTGAGGGTAATCTGAAGGTTTGTTTTCCTTTTGGTAGATCAAGATCATCAGGTCTAGGTAGTTTAACAATTGGTTGCCCAAGAAGGTGTAACACTTCTTTGACTGAAGGTATGAAACATAAGGGTCTGAAATGCATGATTAAATGCACAAAGTTTCTAAGTTGAAATTGATACCTTCAATTGTGATATTTGTGTACCGTCCTTCTATCATAGTGCCAGCTACCTTAAAGTTTTCATCTTTGGTAGAAACTCCAAATTGACTCCCTGATGTCCTTAAAATGTGATGTGATACATAGATACCTCCAGGTTGAGCTGCAATACATGTACATCTATATTCTTCACAACTACTTGAATCTATTCTTCTGTAAGATCATCTTTATACCCTTCAGGAAACATTTTCTTTTTCCCTTTTTCTTCATTTACTACAAAGGTTGAACATCTTGATTGTATATCTGGCATAATCTTTATTGATGTTCTACTCGTAATCGGATAGATTGTATACTGATCCTTTGAAATCTTCATTGGATATGGTTATACCTTCTCATCTTGCAGAATACCATATAGTCTTCGTTCTTTATGATTGAGAAGCTATATTGTCTGATCGATAATCAGCATAGGTTCGACTTTTACCTTGACTGTCTTCTTCGAAGGTTCTTTGATAATAATTAAACTTCTAGATCGAACAGGTATTTATTCTTCTATTATCTTCATTTTCAAATCCTTTTTGTTGATTGGTTAAGAAGGATTGTAAGGTGCCAATTGGTGTTCAACTGTCTGACTCTTCTATTGAACATCAGATGAAAAAACCTTTTTCAGACTAAGCTTCATCTTCTTTTGTTCTTCTACTGGTTTAGTAGAAAGTTATTGTTAAGGCTTCTTCCTCTCAAATACTATCTTCCTTTTTATCTCTGTCTCTCTAGATTATTTTTCTGATTGAATTTGCAAAATAGATATAATTGATCTAGTAGGCTGCTGTCTTTTCTCTTGCTTTTTATAATCTCCACCAAGAATCAGAGCTTTCTGCTTTTTCTGTTCTTGTTGTCGTAAGGTAAATAATCTTTGTGACCTTCTTGACTATTTGAATTTTTTTAATTGAAGTTTTTCAGCCTTTCTCTTCAATAACACTTGTTGTGATGATTATTGAACCCGACTTTCCTCTTTCTGTAGAATCGTCTTAGCTTTTATTGGCACATCAGACGATTTTTAAGTCTTTTCTTCTCCAGATGTTCTTCTTGTCATTCAAGGATTTTTTTTTCTTTTAGACGTAACATGTTCATTCCTGCTCTGTCTTACTACAAGCTCCCTTTTAGACCATACTTTCGGTGTAGAACCTGTATCCGCTTCAGCTTTAAACTTTATTCCTATTCTATTAATAGTAGTGGCATTAATAATTCTCTTCATATCCATCTTTACCCTATTACCTCTGTTGAGTGAGATTCCAGATTCTCTAAAGATCCTTGTCAACAACATACCGTAAGGTAAAGAGCTAGAATCTCCCTTAGACTTCATCATATACTTCAAAATCAAGTACAGAAGATTAATGGGTTAGTGATTAAGTAGGTGAAACAAACAATGTTCATCATTCATTGTCACAGCATCCTTCAAAACTATTCTTGGTAGAACACAGTGGAGAAGCAGTGAATGTAGAACCCTAGCCTTCTGAACAACGGTTGAAGCCTTCTTAGCTCCTGGATCACTACTTCCATATAGTTATCGATTGATGTGTGCTTTATCTACCCGACCTTGGATAATCCATTTTATATTATTAAATAATTTTGCTCCAATACTAGGACACCCAATGACCTTCTCGATAGTATCATGTGTGACTATAACTGACAACCCATCTACCATTGATATTAAGGTGTTGTCTACCACCTTTACATTCTTCCAGAACTCATATATCTCATTCAAATAGACCTTTTCACAAACGTTGAAGAAAATTTTCCAGCCAACTACTTCAATTTCTAGTTCAATGTCCATCTAAGTTTCCTTCAAAGAGATGAAATCAACTTGTCTCCCATGGATAAGAGATTGCACCATTTTTTATCTGTAACAAATAAAAACTAAACACACAAATGTATTTCACTTAATATAGCCAGTTTAGTATTTAAAAGTAAGAATAAGAAATGAAAAAAAAAACTTGAAGTTTAGAACAGAAAATTGAATTATCTTGGTTGAGAGAACTAAACAAGTCGGTTTCAAAGTTTTTCAAGAAAATTCTAAAGTAGAAGGTATTTTAGAATCTTGAGAGGATTTCCTTCTTATGCATACTCTTGAAAAGTTATCGTTCATAACTTACCATTACTATTTACTTGAAAACTTATGACTTTTTATCTTCTACTTGCACGAATCGTCTGGGTCATGATGCGTCAGATGAATGGTCATTCAGCATTACCATATTCAAGTTTTGCCTGATTTCCTTGAATCTGTCTTCACATAAAGGTTTAGTGAAGATATCCGGCCATTGTTGATTCGTCTCAACAAATTGTAGACTGATGATTCCTCTCTGTATATAGTCTCGTATAAAAAGACATCTAACTTCAATATACTTTGCCCTCGAGTGTTGAATTGGATTCTTTGATAGATTGATAGCACTTGTGTTGTCACAGAAGATTGAAATTTGATCTCCTTGTATAAAATAATCCTCTAACTGATACTTAATCCATAACGTTTATGAATAACAACTTGCAGATGACATGTATTCAACTTCCGCAATAGATAGAGCAATTGAACTTTATCTCTTACGTGACCAAGAAATTAGATTATGACCAAGAAAGTGATAACCTCCACTTGTACTCTTTCTACCAATCCTATCTGCAACGTAATTAGCATCATAGTAGCCAACTTCTCATACATTAAACAGAGATCAGTAGAACCTGCCAAGTATCTCAATATTCTTTTAACAACAATATAATGAGATTTTCTAGGATTTGCTTGAAATCTTGCACACAAACAAATACTAAATAGTATATCAGGTCTAGTTGCAGTTAGGTAAAGTAAAGAACCAATAATTCCTTTGAAAAGGGTTTAATCAACCTTCTTACCTGCTTCGTCCTTAGATAAAAGGATTGAAGGATGCATAAGAGTTGACATAGGTTTGACCTTCTCCATTTTATATTTGACTAACAGTTCTTTGATATATTTTTGTTGATTAATAAAAATCTTTTCTTCGGTTTGTTTAATTTGTAAACCAAGAAAGAATTTCAATTCACCCATCATACTCATTTCAAATTCACTTTTCATAAGATTTTCAAAACTGGAACATAACTTCTTAAAAGTTGCACCAAAAATAATATCATCTACATATATTTGTACCACTATGAAATCATTTTTAATACATTTTCTAAACATGGTCTTATCTACTTGACCTCTAATAAAGTCATTTCTAATCAAAAATGAGCTCAGACGATCATACCAAGCACGAGGTGCTTGTTTTAATCCATACAAAGCTTTATGAAGACTATAGACATAGTCTGGTTTATCAAGGAGTTGCTTTACATAAACTTCTTCATCTATAAAACCATTCAAAAAGGCACTTTTCACATCTATTTGAAACATTTTTATATCATAACAAACAATATATGCAAGCAAAATCCTAATAACTTCTAGTCTAGCTATAGAAGCATAGGTTTTATTATAGTCTATTCCTTCTTGTTGATTATAGCCTTGAGCTACTAATCTGGCTTTGTTACGGTTTACTCTTCTTGATTCATCTAGTTTATTATCTAATACCCATCTGATTCCTATGATAGACTTATTGGGTAGTCTAGGAACTAAAGACCAAACTTTTTTCCTTGTAAATTGATTTAACTTGTAGCGCCCCCTTACCGTAGGGTACACATCGGGACACCTGCAGGTCGCTCCGACACGTAACCCACGCTAAAGGTGCACTATCGAGCAACCAACTAAAATCCACATGGCATCAAATAAATATCACTAAAAATTGAAACCAAATTTACTTTATCATTCAGTAACTCAAATTTGAATTTACACAATTCTGTCCAAAAGCATAATCTAAACAGTACACAAAGAAACTGACAACACTTATCTAGGTCATCCCAAAAAGATCCCAGCTGACCCACCTCTGCGCCACAGCTTCTCTTGCCGACACGGTCCACAAGGCAGAGAAGACTCTAACAATCTGGAGCTAGGAAACCTACTATCGCTGTC
>JANKYF010000009.1:1984305-2009168 GCA_029829435.1 Erythroxylum hondense
TTCACTAAAAATTCTCAAACCTCAATGACCCTCTCCAACTCAATTTTCAAGCACATAAATCACATTTTTTATAACAATCACATTTATTAACAAATATACCGGGAAATGTCATGAATGTATATACAATCATTTTCATGTGCAAAATTTACTATTCATGGGTATGTATGCATGAACATATCAAGGCGATTCTAAACACTCATAATACATTCCAAATTACTATTCTACCCTTCCCATTGGTGATGAGATGTTACAAACTTTATATCATTAGAAACTTAAGACATATAGGAACATCTTTTTAGAAGAACATATTACTAAAAACTTTATTTTCTATGTCAGAATGGCCAAACACAACTGACCCAAAAACTTTTCCTAAGAAAAGCTAGAAATCGATACAGTCGTACATCACCCCCATTTTTAGCCCAAACATGAAATTTTCCTTACCCAAATGTTACTGAATCTCCTCCAAAACTCTTTTGGATATCACTATAACTATGAGACTTATGCTTTTAATATGTAATCACTTAAATGCTTTCATTGATGCATTATTGCAAAGGCTTATATTTATAAGGCATATTAAGTTTGATCGAGCATGATTGAACACTTTCAATTTGAGGATAAGGAATAACTTCATATGTTATGCATTATTTCTCTTGCATATGGTTTTAAAATGTGATATGATTTGTTTTAACCTGCCAAGCACTAGTTGTGGGTAAGTAGGTATGCCTAGAAGGGTTTGCAACTGCTTCTGTTCTTAGACACTACGATGTCTTCTATTTTAGAGACTTAAATCTCTTTTATTTCTGTAGATACCAATCATAAGTATCTTCTATTCTGGTCTGGTTACCCACTTGTAAAAGATTGGGAGGCAATTCTGTATGTGTTCTTATATTTGTTCTGTTCTGATGCAATTGATAGTCGGATTACTCTCTAATTTAAATAATCAAAGATTGCTATGTGATATGTCATGATTCATTTGCATGTAAATATTAGATGACTGTAGGAAGCAATCACCATCTTGGATCTTGTTTCTTTTATTTTCCCACTAAGCTATATGCTTAGCACGATGCTTTTTCCCTCCATGTAAGTCTTGATAAAAAAAGGTTGTGGTTAGGACAACCGTAGTGGCTAAAGAAGGATGTATTATATTTTGGGAGATTTTGTACTTAAGCTTTGAGTTGTATTCAATATTATGAGACATTTTTTGTTGTTTGTGTAAATGGCCTTTAATAACCATCAAATAGGATGGGTTTGATTTTAAGGCATGGATTTGATAAATACAATGTGTATATTGTGTCCTATTTATAACTCAATGACATATGAAATGTGATATATGTTTGCCTTCTTTTTTGGGGATTGTTGGAATGTCTTAGTTTATTTTAGGTTTATTTTGCCTTAGATTAGGGATGTATCGTACATCTCTTAAGTTCAGCAAGCATCTGACGTTTGTCTAAACCTAGATATCACCAATACTGACTATCTTAATAACTTTGATTTCCCATCTTTACACTCTCAAAATCTCCATTCTTGTAGCTTGAGAAGTACTCCTTCTTTGAACACGATGATAAGATGCTCCCTTGTGAATCAACCATTCAGAACTAACATTACTGACATGGAAGCATTCACTAGTTGTGGAAATTAGGGACACGTCATCAACTGCGCCTGAAGTAGTTGAAATATACTCTGATCATCACCATGGTTTTGAGGATCTTGCTTTCTCTAGTCCCTCTTCCACTTATAGTAGAACCTCTTAATGTGTCCTGGTTTATCGTAATAATGATATATCTTTATGTCATTGTCATATTTGGATTTTAAACGATTTTTAGACTTGCCATGTGTAATATCCTAGTTTAATTGTTGTATTGTTTAATATGCTATACATGCATTTTATAGAGTATGCTCTATTTATGGTATATTAGAGTAATTTAAGTATTTAAATGTACTATTGAGGTTATAATGGAGATCACTAATAGACCATAAATAATTTTAGACTCGATTAAAATTTCTCTAGAAATTTCTAAAAAAAGTGGAAAGCTACGGAATGAGTCCGAATGAGTTTTAAAAGCCCCAAAATGTGCTTTGAGGATTTAAGTGACACTTTTGAATGAAATTTGGACGATTTTGGTTAATAGTATTTTTTGATGGATAATGAATCTGGGTGAATAATGATTTTTGAGGGAGCCAACCCCAAAGTATTGAAATATATTTGGAATGAGTATTAGAGTTTAATGATACTGAAACAGACTAAAAATAAGTTTGATCGGATGGATTTTAGAAGTTTTGAAACTTTAGGACTAAATGCGCTTTTGGAAAATAAAGAGTATTAATGATTTAATTGGTGAATTAAGGATGTATTAATCTAAGGCCCCTAAATTATACCCTAGTTGAAATTATATTCTTAAAAGTATATGTATTAGATATTATAATATGATTGTGAATTGTATATGTTTTGAATTTTGGCCTGATCTTGAATTTTGGTTAATGGATCATACTTAGTGAGTTGGAATTAATTAATATCATTAGATAATTGAGGTGTTAAAATGTACACCTAGCATCCAAAAAGTTAGGCATGTGGTGAATCATCATTCATTCTTGATGTTTCTACCTTCTTTCTTCGCATTGCTCCTCTCCACTGAAACTCTCTCTTACACTCACTACTCCTGGGTTTTTTCTTCAATTTGCATGATCAACACTTGAAATTCTTGCTAGGTGTTGCGTCAAGGAAGCTAGATCTTGTTATCTTCTAAGTTGTCTTTTTGGTTCTAAGATTTGCACCTTGATCTTAGATGTGTGTTGGTTGCTTGGAAGGGCTAGATTAGTTGGTTCTTTGGAGTTGAAATTTGAATTTAAATAGGTAAGGGAATTCTAAACTTGATAGCATATATTAATACAAGTGTTATGATAATTGAATTGGCATGAAATATGTGTTATGATGTTGATAATTAAGTATTGGAAAATGATCCTTGTTTGGCAAATTCTGTTTTGGTTTTGATGTATGTAAGATAATGATTTGTGAGTTGTCTAATGAATGATTTGTGAATTGGGTTTGGACATGAATTTGACAAGGGGTTGAAGCATGAATAAGGTAGAATTGAAGTCAAATTGATGGACTTTGGTGAGGTGTATTGTATAGAGTATGGAGGAGCAAAATTTGGAAGCAAAATGAAGCCTATTCTCTCATCCCATGATCATGGGATTTATATGGCTCTTTCCCACAGTCGTGGGAAGTACTTAGGAAGGAGAAAAGATTAGTTTTGGGCAATTTTTGGACACATAAGGTTAGGATGCTTAATAATGGTTTAATTGGACTTCATTAAGGTTGAAAATAAACCTAGATGATGTTACATTAATTGAGGAATAGCTAATTTATTTATGGATTTCTAATTGAGGTAATTACTTAAGGAATGTGTGGGTAACAAATAATGTCTAATGTTGAAATGTATGGTTTGTTTAAGGATGAATGTGTCCTTATGAATACAAGTGTGTTAATACAAGTGTGTTTCAAAGGTTTATGTGATGTGAATTGAATATAATTGTTTATGAATTGCAAATTTGTGTGATTATATGTAATGTATAAATACATACTACATTTAATGATACATTATTGCAAATGTTTATGCTCATAAGGTATGTTAAGTTTGTTTGGATGTGCATGTATATGTTCAATTTGAGAAAAATGGAATAAAGACATATGTTATGCACTACATCTTTTACATCTGATTTTGAAACCTAACATGGTTTGTTTTAAAACTGCCAAGTCCTAGTCATGGGTAAATAAGAATGCTTAGAAGGGTTTGTAGTTGCTCCTGTGATACTAAGGTGTCTCTTGATATTGAAACTTCAGTGTCTCATGTTACTGAGACATAAGTCTCTCCTGTTTTATGATACCAATCATAGATATCTCCTGTTCTAGTCCTGTCACCCACTTCTGTAAAAAGTATTAGCAAGTTAACATTTTTTGTATTCTGATACATGTTCAGTTTTGATATAAACTAGTTTTGATATGATACAAGATGAGCTCTTATTTGATACAAAACATATTCTGATATGGTATAAGTCATATTTTGATCTGAAAGGATTATATCCTATTCTGATATTCAATTCTGATACTTGTACATTATTTTATAATATTTATAAGCTTTGTTATGATGCAAGAGTAATTTGTATTGATGAATCATATTTTTTAAGAGATAATGTTTAAATTTCTCTGTTATATGAACAATTAAAGATTGTTGTGATATGATTTGAATCTGCATATATGAATGTTAGGCAAGTGATAGAAACAGTTGCCATTATACATGGTGGTCTTGCCTCTGTGTAGGTTTGGATAAGAAGATTTAAAGACTGGGACAAAGACTATCATAGTGGCCATGAAGAATGTGTTCTATTTTGGAGGTTTTTTTGTTTGAGTCTTTGTTTGTGTTTAAGTTTGAGTTATATTTCAATGTAATGAGGCATGGTGTATTTTGTGTTTTCTTTAATGGTTTGTAATAATCTTAATGTAGGATGGATTTCGAACTTATGACATGTATTTATAATAGTACAATATGATTGATATGATTTGTTTGCAACAACATCTGATGATATGTAATGTAAGTTTGTTTGAGTTTCTAGAAGTGCTTTGAAATGTTTGGTATGTTTTAGTTCTATTTTGTGTGACATTTACCTATCCTTCTAGGGGATATGTAGGTGTTACATCGTTTAGTATCAGAGAATGGTTTAGGCAATTCTAGTTTAACCAGCACTTAATTATTGCTTATCCTTGGATATAAGAGTTGTGCTTAGCCTAATGCGGGTGGTCCCATATTTGGTTTTAGATTTGAATATGGAAAGATATCATGAAGTCGGTGACGAGTTTTTGGAGAGTAATAATCCTATGCGATCATCCATCTATATCGGGACCCTTTGGGGTCAATCGAGGTAAAGCTGAAGTGCCACCACCTCCACTTCCAGCTTAAGGGGAGGCTTTGGTTAAATTGTCGCAAGATATGATGATGTTATTACATCGTATGACCGCACCTAAAGCTCCAATTGATCAGTTACGAAAGTATGGAGCTGAAGAATTTATTATAACATCTCTGGAGGAGTCTGAAAGGGCAAAATTCTGGTTGGAGAAGGTGAAAAGGGTGTCAAACGAAATTAGTTGTCCACCAGATTAGATGGTACATTGTGTTGTCTCTCTTCTTCAAGGAGTAGCCTATGAATGGTAGAAGTTTGTTATGAGATATCCTTAGTTACCAGAGCTTCTAACTTGAGATTTCTTTTCCTAAGATTTTAAAGCCAAATATGTGACAGAAGCCTATAGAAAGGAGAAATGGAAGTAATTCTTAAACCTGAAGCAGAGAAACCTGTTTGTTGCTAAGTACGACAGAGAGTTTAATCAACTCTATAAGTATGCACCTGAACCTATACTTACTGAGGAGTTCCAATGTTATCAGTCTAAAGATGGTTTAAATGATTTGATCAAAGAGCATCTGGTGGCATTTACTCTCTTGTAGTAAATGAGTTACCATCATTTAGTACAAGTTTCCATGAAGATAGAGAAGCAAGAGATGGTTAGAAGAGAAAGGGTTCAGCCAAGAGGTTTTATTAGAAGAGGTTAGTCCTCAGGTAAACGAAGTCGTGAAGGTGCCTCTATTGCTCAAGGATTTACTCAGAGATCTGTAGCTAGGGGAAGGCGACAGGACTTTCCCTCATCGATTAATTCTAGTAGGGGTTCTTCTATAAGCCGAGATTTTGGTGCTCTGGAGTGCCTTCATTGCTCTAGACATCATTGGGGTACTTGTTGAAGAGTTAAGTATGCATCTTTTTGATGTGGCAGTACTGAGTATTTAATAGCAAATTGTCCTATGAGATAGTCTCAGAAATCACAAGCTAATAGAGAGGTTTCATATGCATCTATTGGGAACAGAGGAAATGGTAGAGGTCGTGAAGGATCTATTCAGATTAGACCTAATTCTGGTCTTATTTAAGAAACTGTTGATCAACCTAATATGCCTTCTACTTCAGCTCGAACTTATGGCTTGAAAGTTCATGAGGATCAGGATGCACCTAAAGTCATTGCGAGCATTGTTTCTTCTTTTGATTCTAAAATGCATGCTTTGATTGATCTCTCATTCTTATTTTTGTGTTGTAGAAATTTTTGATAAAATGATTCTTGTAGATAAGATAAAGTATGATTTTCTTGTTGTAACACCCACATACGCTTAGAAGGATATGCAAATGCCATATAAAACATAACTAAAACATACCAAACATTTCAAAGCACTTCCAGAGACTCAAGCAAACATATATTACAAATCATTAAATGTTATTTTATAAACAAAACATATCATACATATTATGCTTATCATATTACATGCCATAAATTCAAAAGCCAACTTGTATTAAGGTTATTACAAACCATTTACATCAAAATACAACATGTCTTATTACATTTAATATAACTCGAAAACAACTCAAAAACTCAAACAAAACAACTTCCAAAATAGAACACATTCTTCTTGGCCACTGTGGCAGTCTTTGTCCCAATCCTTAAATCTTCTTATCAGAACCTATACGGAGGCAAAACCACTGTGCTAAGCATAAAACTTAGTAGGGAATCACTAAACATAATGCAGAATAACGATTGTTTCTAATAATCATTTAACATTCATAAATACAGATTCAAATCATATCACAATAATCTTTAATTGTTCATATTACAGAGTAATCCAAACATTATGTCTAAAAAAAGATATGATTCATCAATACAAAACATTCTTGCATCAGAACAAAACTCATAAATATCATAACAGAATGTACAAGTACCATAATTGAATATCAGAACAGGATATAATCCTTTTGAGATCAAAATATGACTTGTATCATATCAGAATATGTTTTGTATCAAATCAAAGTTTATCTTGTATCAGATCAGAACTTGTTTATATCAAAACTGAAAATGTATCAGAATAAAAAAAGTTAGCCTACTAATCCTTTCTACTAATCCTTTTTACAGAAGTTGGTAAAAGGGACCAAAACAAAAGATACCTATTATTGGTATCACAGAACAGGAGAGACTTATGTATGAGTAACAGGAGACAATGAAGTGTCAATATCAAAAGACACCGAAGAGTCATAAAAGTAGTTGTATATCCTTTTAGGCATTCATATTTACCCATTACTAGGATTTAACAGTTTTAAAATAATCCATTTTAGATTTTAGAATCACAAGCAGATAATGTAGTGAATAACATGTCTTTATTTCATTTTTCTCATATTAAACATATTCACTCCCTTTTGATTAAAATTAATTTCCTTATAAATATAAGCATTTGCATCAATATATCAATGAAACATTAGGTCATTACATACTATATAACATCATAGAAATTTCCAAATCACAAACATCCATATCCAACTTACATCACATAAAACCCTTGGAACGCATTTGTATTCTTAAGAACGCATTCATCTTTGAACATACCATACATTTTAACATTAGACACATCATTAATTAATCACACATTTTTGAAGTTATTACCTCAATTAATATTCCATTACTAGATTAACTTTTACTCAATTAATCTAACATCAACTAGGATCATTTTCAACCTTAATTAAGTTCAATTAAACCATTACTAAGTGCACTAACCTTATATATGTCAAAAATTACACAAAATCAAGTTTTTAACTTTCCTAACCCTTTTTCACTCCCATGATCGTGGGATGAGTGAATCAAAGGTTCATTCACCAATTACCTTCAAACTGCTTCTAAGACTTAACTCCTACATACAACTTCAACACCATTTTGCCATATGTCATCAATTCCACCTTATTCATGCCTTAATTTCACATCAAATTCGTGTCCAAAACCAATTCGAAAATCATTCACTAAGTAACTTACAAATCAATATCTTTCACACATCAAAACCAAACTAGAAGTGATTATACAAGGATCATTTTTCTAGCATTCATTTATCATCATCTTAACATATATTCTATTCAATTCAAGCATCGAATATTTCATATTAAAATATGAAATCAAGGTTAGCATTCCCTTACCTTCTTAACTTCAAAGAACAACTCCAAAGTAACACATACAAAATCTACCCATTTCCTAACCATCCAAAGTAGTTATTCTCTTGATCGATTATTCAAGCTATAAGTGATTAGAAGGATATATAGAGTGCTAATATATGAGAATGAGATAGATGAAAGAAAACTAGTTGGACTGAGCTAGTTCAAATAACCACAAATAAGATCAAAATTATTCAGTTCAAAATGATAGTACCAAAAATTGAAAGTAGAGATAGATGTAGAAGTGGAGGAAGAATTTGGAGTTTAAAGTCAAAAATCAAAGAATTTTTGCGAATATCATCATAGAAAGGGATAACCTATTTTAGACAATGTAACAGGTTAAGCACATGATATTTTAGTCCTTATGAAATGATTGATAGAGTGGAAACACGAAAAGTGGGTGCGAAGTCAATATCCGTAGTTTAGAGATGACTAAGTTTGTTTAAAATTTTGAGGACGAATTCTTTTTAAGGAGTGGGAAATTATAATATCCTAGATCGATTATTGTACTATGTAATGTGTTGTATATGCATTTTATAGAGTATGCTCTATTTATATTATACTAGAATAATTTAAGCATTTAAATGTATTATAAAGGTTATAACAAAGATCACGGATAAACTAAAGAAAAATTTTCAATCGATTCCAAAACTATCTTTGGTCTATCAGTGACCTTTGTTATAATTTTGAAATATTTGAAAAGCTACATAATGAGTCCAAATGAGCTTTAAAAGCCTTAAAATGTGCTTTGAGGATTTATATGATACTTTTGAATAAAATCCGGATGATTGCAGTGAATAGTATTTTTAAATGAATAGTAAATTTGGGTGAATAGTGATTTTTGAGGGACCTATCCCTGAAATATTAAAAATATGTGAAATAATTATTAGAGTTTAATGATACTAAAACATACCTAAAACAAGTTCGATCGGATGGATTTTAGAAGTTCCGAAATTTAAGACTAAAATGCCCTTTTTGGAAAATAATGGGCATTAATGATTTTAAACCGATTTGAATTTTTTAAAAGCATCCAGTCAATAAATATTGACCCTAATTAGAGTATTTCATGGTCAATTTGACGATAAGATGGTTGTGGAATATTTTTAGAATGTAATTTAGTTAGTTGCTGAATTAAACTAAAAAATGGGCAAAATGGTCTTTTTGTCAAACCGAATGTACCCAAATTCCATATGAGCATTACATGGGAAGATTTACATGAGATAAGAAGGAATTAATGGGTTTGGAAAGTAACCAATCAAAAGATGACAAGTGGCATGAATTAAAGTGTAAATATGAGAAGTTTTGGGTAAAGGTGTAAATATGATAAGTTGCTAATTAAAATGATGGGCAAAAGTGAAAATAAGCATAACATTCTTCTCTTTAAATAAGGTGTGGACAACCATTGTTGGAGAAAAGAAGGAAGAGAGAAAAAAAAAGAAAAGAAAAGAAAAAAGAGAAGAGGGAGCTATGACTATGACATGGAGAAGTGATCCAAAGAGTTTTTCATGCTCTTTTAAATCCAATCAAGTATCCAACATGATCTCATAGGCATCCAGGTGAAGAGGAAGAAGAATATGGGTTACTAAGTTTACTAGTTTTGTTTAAAAATTGGATTTGTTGTGTTATAGGTTAGATTTGCTTTTGATGATGTAAATTGCACCCTTTTGATGTGATATCAAGGTTAGATTACATTGGAAGCTATTGGGAGAAGAAAAATCAAGAAAACTAACATGTGGAACCTTGGTCAAGCTTGGTAAAAGGGGATGTCTATTGCCTAAAATGTTTTATTTTTCCATTGAATGATTTAAGATTAATGAATGGCGTTAGGAAGTTAGTTTAATAATGAAAGAATGAAAGAAAAACCATGAAAACGACTAAATGAATTTTCAGCTATGACTAGGGCTTTTAATGTATTATGATCCAAAATTGTACTTTGAAGTTTTATGATCTTCATAGCATGATTTTGATGCTAGTGAAGTAAATAAATGAAAAATAATTAATTTGAAATTGATTTTGGTTGAAATTCAGTCAAGGGTGCATGGTAATGTAAAAATTTATTAATGTGTTAAAATGTCATAGAAGAGAATTTAGATTATTTTTAAGTGTTAGAAGTCAAATAGAATTGAATTTGAAAAGTGTAATGTAAAATAAATTAAGTTTAGCCTTAAAAACATTTTTGGAATAAAAGTATGGTTATCATGTAATAACCATGTGAATGTGATTAATGATGGTCATTAAGTGTACTTGTGGTATTGGAAAACGAAACCAATTGAAGGATTTCGAAGTGGTGAAAAGGAAACTAGCAAGTTGTGAGTGTATTTTAATTGTTTTATATAAATAAATTCTTTGCAAAAGAATTGATAACATGTAATTTTAAATACTACGATTATGAGTTTTATGTGAATGATACATTATAAATGAATATTGGTAGTATAAATTTATGTTTTAGAAATATATGAATTGTTCATTCAAACGGTTTGAAGTTACATCAATATTTTTTTATTAGTTGATAGAAAGGAAATGGTTTTTAGCCTATAGTACATTGTTAGGTTTTATACGTGTTATTATATCTGTGTCCAGTTGTTAACTTAGTGCGGGTAAGCAATATAGAGCCATCTTTGTAACTAATCGTTAACTAGTTGCAGTTAAGCAATGCAGAACCAATTCCATAACTACTGCTCTATATTGGTTAACCAGTTGCTGGTAAGTAATGTAGAGCTAACTCCATAACTAGTGGTTAACCAGTTGCAGGTAAGTGATGCAGAACGAGCTCGATGACTTTATGTCTAAGGGTACCATATGACAAAGAAGTTAGTGGTGGGATATGTAGTGTAATAAAGTTCATGACAGTAACAATGCTGCCATTATTTATTTTTAAAAGTAATTTGAAAAACACCATATGGTATCAATTCTGGTAGTTGGTTGGCTTATTTTCAATATAAAAGTTTTCAGCAAACTTATTTCAACAACTGATAATTGTTTTAAAAAAGAAAAATGGAAAATGGAAACTTGAGATTATGAGTTTAATGTTAAAAAGCAGTTTGAAATAGTATTTCAGAAAAAATTGAAATTATATTTTACAAAATGTTATGTTATTACCATTTTTGATGATGCACAAATGAATGTTTATGGTGATTATTTTACCATGAGCTTTCTTATTGTATAGGATTATCTCAGTTATGATATTATGACAAGTTTAATTTTCATTAAAATGAATAACATTCGCTGAGCTCGTTTAGCTCACTCACATTTTTATGTTTTTTAAATAAATCACCCCAGGTATGCGTACAGGTGCTACAATAGCCGGGATGTCATCACAGAATTACTAGTATCGTCGGTTGTTGTTGTGTTTGTGTCATTTTCCTATGTATGTTTGTATAAAGAATGGATGTATATAAAGACTTTTAAATGAAATGCATGAATATGTTTTAGCTTTTTAAAGTTTATGGTAGTGATTGTTGAGAATTATTTGCTTGTGGTTAATTGTGAGTGAATTTGAAGTCCAAAACTTGAAATTGAGAAATTGGTGTGAATATAGAAGTGTTTCAAAATTTTATAACATTTTTTTAAATTTTGGAATTGTCAAAATGCATCCATTGTATTGTTGAAATTTTTAATAAAATGATTTAAAAATTAAATTTCTCACTATTTTCCGCACCTTTAACTTTTAAAGTATTAATAGTTTTTTAACAGTTGAACCATTTAGCTTTGAAGGAACCCTTTGGTTGAGTTAAATATCAATTGGAGAGTTATAGTGGGATTACTGAGAGGGCTCCACTCGGGTTCCAAAAGGGAAAATCCTGGATGGGTCCTTTTCACCACGATCTTTGGGACTCTACTCTCGTTCCTCCTCCATTTTCTATCACAAAGGCCTATATGTTGTCAACTCCAATCTCTTTTCTTATGATTTCTTCATTAAGCATACTCTCTTTGATTATATCCAAAGAGAGGACATCTTCAAGAGCTTAGCAGCTAATTATCACCACTAACATTTTCTTGTTGTCCAATAATGAACTTAATAGGAACAAAGCTTGAAGCTCATCATCAAGAATGTTGTTCAATGTTGCAAACTAGTTGATTATATCCTAGGAATTACTTAGATGCTTTAAAACTAATTTCTCAGCCTTCAACTTCAAATTCGCAAGCCTTTTCATTAGAGAAGCCTTGTCATAAGCAGTCTTCCTTTCATACAGACCTTCTAGCTTTTCCTATAACTCAAAACGATATGTTTCTTAAGACATATGGTTAAATATGTTGATATCAATCCATTGTTTGATAGTGCCCAGAGTTTTTCGCTTCATCTTTTCCCAATCTTTGTTTAACATTTTTTTTATGTTCTGAAGGAACATCATCCTTCACTCTTATGTCCACATCAATAGGATCAAAGAGATCCTTATAATACAGAAGGTCCTCCATCACGAGCCTCCATATTGAGTTATTTGATGATATTAACTTGACATAGAGCTATTTTCGCCTTTCATTACGATGACTCTAATACTACTTATTAGAAGTCAAATACAAAACTCCTTAAAAGATTAACCAAATATTAAAGACAAGAAAGAATTCTCCTTATCACAGTGGCAGAAAAATAAGAGAAGAAACTAAACGATGAAACAAACATCAAGATTTGACATGAAAAACCCTCCAGTGTAGAGGGAAAATCGCGGGACAAACTGACAAATAAATATAGTAAACTTAGTAAGTATTTATAGAAAAAGTTGATCTCTCACCCACAATGACAAGTTGTCAAAATTTCAAGATTAAAACTTAAGTTGATATTACAATTAACAATTACTCAAACTAATCCCAAAACATTCAAACCAGGATGAAAATACAACCATCTTTTCCCTCTCTCTCTTTTTCCTCACTTTTGGACATTGTAGCTGTACTCTCTATCTATGTTCTCCTATAGCAAAACTAAAAAAAAGCTAATTATAGGCACCTCTTGGCTTTAAAATTTAGAATTCTAATTTAATTGAACCAACTAGATCATATCTATCCTTATCAAATTATATCACACTAATTAATTGGATGACACTCACATCCAAATAGGACTCTATCATAGAGGATTTATCTACATCCCGATTAGAAAAATAAGAGATTACATTTAACTAGAAATGATACATCCACATATATGAAAAACTCTACATTATCTTTCCACATAATCTTTATCTTTTAGAGCTAATGTATATTTATTGTGATGTTATCCGACACATCATTCAAGATCTCTTTCTATTGATGATGAATTATTTAAGCCTAAAGCCTTTTATAGTACACTAATATACGGTTTCTACAGACAGTCGTGTATCTTTATACATTTGTAGAGACTTACATGATTGATCTATATTGTATAAGTTATGACATAAACTTTAAAACTATCTAAAATCACTAAAAGTTTCAAAATAGAGCTAGAAATTTAACAATTTAATTTCTCACGGCCAGTTAAGAATATGGTAGTAAGTTTGCAAGAACAAATTCGAATACTGGCATAATTGCCACGGGAAAGGAACACCTAGCCCTCTTGAGAGCATCATAAGATCAATAGATATTTGATTCTGCCAGAAAAAGGACGGTGTACCTCCTACTCGCCCCTCAAATATGTCTCAAGAAAATTAGGGGACCTGACACCTGAGTTGCCATAACCCTTTCACTGCAACCATTCTACACGATCCACCACGTCAAAATTTAAACTTCCAATAGAAGAATATAATAACCTGACACCCAACAGATCACGTAATCTGTTATCAAGAGATCATTGACTTGCATAGAGACTCGGATACCATTAAGTGTAAAACATTTTCATCCACATTAATAAGGGTAGAGAGAGAATGGTCCTAGACCATTGCTCAAGGGTCAGTGGCACCTTTATAATGGCGTTTAAGGGTCATCGCTCCTCAAGGTACAGTTTCCAATTTTCGCCGAGATTTGAAGAAAGGACTGGGTTTAACAAGGATAATTACGATAATTCAAAACTTTAAATCCTGAAGGTTAAGGAAGCAAGCAGTAGATGCATACGAGAAATGATATCCGAATTTATAATTCCTTTAAAGTGTTAAGGTGGTCCACCATAACTAAGGCACGCAGTTACACCCGTGATAGCTTTTTGGACATGATAAAACATTGTAGAGGGAAAGGCCTCCATCCCTCTCGAGATGAGGACGTGACCAAACCAAGTCACCATGATATCCGAATTTCACGTGGTGAAATGTCTTGAGGCCTTTAATGCCATCATAGGGAGATCTTGAGGCCTTTAACGCCATCATAGGGAGACCATCACCATGCCTCATTAGGGTTATTTTACGCCCATATCATCTTTCAATGGAGTTCCTGACAGATTTTGGAACTAGAAAGGTAAGAGGGGACCTGAACAATATGGCTTGATAATTTTACGTGACCTCATTGAAAGTTGTTAAAAGTTGTCATTCTCGTGAGCTTATACGAGATAGACACTAATAAGTGTTGGACAACAAAAAATATGGAAGAAACAAACGAAATAGAAGAATAGAAGCTAAATAATCTTCTGTATTATCAGGTAAATTGCTCTCACATAAAACATGAAATATGCCCATATAAATATAGGCTTACAAAACCAATTATTGATAAACTAAACTATTACTATTTAACTTCCAATTATTGATAAACTAAACCATTACTATTTAACTTAAACAATGACTAATTAATAACAACAACTACTATTTAACTTAAGCAATGACTTTAACTAATAACTCTAACTAAGACTCTTAACAAATCATAATTCAAGTTTATTATCTAACCCCTTCTCTTAAACTTGTAATTCAACCTTTGATAACTCCAAGAATAGCTCTCAATCTACAAAAATCTTCACATTTTAAAGCTTTGGTAAATATATCGGCAACTTGATCTTTAGATGTCACATGCTTTAATTGAATCTCTTTGTTCCCAATGCATTCTCTTATAAAATGGTACTTGGTGTCTATATGTTTACTTCTATCATGAAAAACTAATTTAAAGACTTTATCATAATCAATTCCAGCTTTTTGAGTGAATACTTTTGCAGTAAGTCGAGCTTTATACTTCTCTACTTCTCCTTTTGAATTTGTCTTTACTTTATAAATCCACTTTAATACTATAAATTGCTTCCCTTTTGGAAGATCTAACAATCACCAAGTATCATTCTTTTTAATTACTTTCATCTCTTCATCCATAGCAAATCTACATCTTTCATCTTTAACGGCTTCTTCAAACATCATTGGTTCTGTGTCTACTAACAAACAAAATAGAGTAGAATCATTGATTTCTTATGTTACTTCATATATTTCTTTTAAATTCTGCATACGATGTGGCCTCTTGGAGCAGCTTTGTGGAGACATAATCGTTTGAGTTGTTTGAATTTCACGTGAAGGGGTTTGAGGTGTATCATCAGTAACAACTTGATTCTAGGACTTATCTGTATCAAAAAATTTATCAACCAAAGAAAGAAATTCATAGTTTTCAGGCTGTGGTACATTCCACTCCCATGAGCCTTCTTCATCAAACTCAACATCTCTACTGACGATTATTTTCATTCTAAAGATCGTAAAATTTATGATCTTCAGCATAGCCAACAAATATGAACTTCTGACTCTTATCATCCAACTTGCTTCTTGTTTCATCAGGAACATGCACATAGCCAATACTTCCAAATACTCTTAAGTGCGAAATACTTGGCCTCCTTCCACTATATGCTTCTTGTGGAGTCATTTGCATTAGACTGTTTATGAAATTACAATTATTCAAATACACCGTACATGCTACTACTTCAGCCAAAAATCCTTTGGCATCCTCTTACTCCTTAGCATACTACAAGCCATATCAAGAATAGTTCTATTGTTACGCTCCATGACTTCATTTTGTTGAGTTGATCTAGAAATCGTCAAAGAACGTCGAATACCAAGATACTCATATAATTGATTAAATTTATTCAATGTGAATTCACCTCCTCGATCAGTCCGAATTGCTTTAATTAGATAACCACTTTCATTATCAACTCGAGCTTCAAATTTCTTAAACATTTCAAATGCTTCAGATTTTTCCTTCAAAAGATAAATCCAAGTCTTGTGAGTATAATCATCAATAAACAACAGAAAGTACCTGTTGTTTCCCCATAAACTTGGTGCGATTGGACCACATATACTGATGTACACTAATTCTAGTGGTTATATAGCTCAAGATAGAGAATCCTTTGAAAAGCTCCTCCTAGATTGCTTACCATACATAAAACCTTCACAAATTTGATCAGGATGAATTATAAAAGGCAAGCCATGTACCATCCTTTTCTTATACAATAGCTCCAATCCACCGAAATTCAAGTGGCCTAGCCTAAGATGCCACAATCATGACAAATCATTCATAGTAGCTTTTAAACATATGGGACTATCGTTATTGATCTTTAGTATGAACATCTTGTTCTTCAACATTGGCACTTTGCAATCAATCTTCCTTTTCATTTCGCATGACCAATCCACTCTTTCTCATCTATATTTCATACCTTTCTCCAAAATTTTTCCAATACTCAATATATTTGTTTTCAAAGCAAGAATATAATAAATATGAGATATAAAATGATGATCTCCATTCTTCAATTTAATCAAAATTTCTCCTTTACCTTTGATTAGAACTTTAGTTTTATTACTAAAAGAAATATTGCCTTTAACAGATTCATCAACACTACAAAATAAATCTTTATTACTAGTCATATGATTGCTAGCTCCTGAGTCGAGATACCAAGACTCCTCACTCATTTCTTTGTCACTATTGCATGTTAATAACAAGGCAGATGCTTCATCATATTCTTCTTCAACCTCAACACAATTTGCGTTTTCTTCTTCATTTGAATTCCATCTACATTTCACTGTATAGTGATAAAATCTTTTGCAATTATAACATTGTATATTAGATCTTTAACCTTCATTTGAATTTCATATGCATTTTGCTACATATTGACCAAATCCTTCACAATTATAATATTGTATATGGGATCTTTGACCACAACCTCGTTGAAACAATCAACCTCTACCATGTCTTCTTAGATATTGTTGTTGAAAATCTGACTCTTCTTTGTCCTTCGAATTATTTCTACCTCCTCTGACTTTTCCATGATTTCCATGATTCCAGCCTCGACCACAACCTCTGCCTCCTCGTCCTTTACTATGTCCTTGATGTTGATTGTCTTCTTTTTCATTTAAATTCAACTTCTCTTGTAACTCTCGAGCATCTGGTTCTTCTCTTTTCTTTAATCTTTCTTCATAGGCTTGTAACGAACCTAAAAGGTGATCTATAAACATCGAATCCAAATCCTTTGATTCTTCTATGGTAGTCACAATGTAATGAAATTTTAAAATTAACAACCGAATAATTTTTTCAATCACTCAAATGTCTTCCATCAGCTCTTCATATCTCTTTAATTGATTCATAATATTCAAAACTCTGCCAAAATACTCTTCTATAGATTCAAAATCCTTCATCTTGAGATTTTCATAGTAACATCTCAAAGTTTGCATGCGTACTTTAATTACTTCGTATTTTCCTTTAAAACAATTCTATAAAATCTTCCATGCTTCTCTTGCCATAGTTGTAGTAGACACTTTTCGAACATATTTTCATCTAAGAACATATGAATAAGAGTGAGCACTTGTTGATCCTTCTTTCTAGCTTTCTAAAGCACTTCCGTTTTTGCTATCGTTAACGCTTCTTCACATTCCAGATGATTGCAACCTTTTTCTACAATATCCCACACCTCTTGTGATCCTAGCAATGCTTTTATTATGATACACCAGTTGTCATAATTCTCCTTGTTAAGTTTCAGAAATTGGAATGGTAACATTCCATTCATCTTAGTTTTTACTATGGAATACCTTCAAAATACAATTTTTTGTGTTTTTGTATATCTTCTGGCAGTAGCAAAACTGCTTTCTAGCTCTGATACCACTTTGTTGGACAGTAAAAAATATAGAAGACACAAAAGAAACAGAGGAATAGAGGCTAAAAAATCTTCTGTATTATCAGGTAAATTGTTGTCACATAAAACATGAAATATGCCCATATAAATATAGGGTTACAAAACCAATTCTTGATAAACTAATCTACTACTATTTAACTTAAACAATGACTCTAACTAATAACAACTACTACTATTTAACTTAAACAATGAATGTAACTAATAACTCTAACTAGGACTCTAACAATCATAATTCAAATTTATTATGTAACACTAAGAACCTAGAAAAAGAATTGAGGGGGAACTAAAAGAGGAGATTGTAGAGATAATTGGAATGTTTCCCACGCTTGTGGGTATTCAAGATTGTGAAATGTATGAACATCATAAAAAGAGAAGACATGAAAGCACTCTTGATAAAGTACAAGGACGTATTTGTATAAGAGTCCTCGTACATGCTACGAATTGACATTTATTAATTACCTACAAGTTGAACATTAACCTAAAATTTAGCTTGTTAAATAAGAAGAGGAATGTCACTTTAGAAAGACAATAGGCTTAAGATGTGAAACTACAAAAATTATTACTAGCTCGTTTCATCCAAGAGGTAAAATGTTCTAATTGGTCGGCCAATGTTATGTTGTTAAAGAAAGCAAGTTGGAAGTGGAAGATGTTTATTGATTTCATAAATAAAGCATGTTTCGAGGACAACTACCTATTTTTCACAATTGATGAATTAGTGGATTCCACTTTAGTATATGAACACTTACTTTATATATAATTAGACCTACATGGGAAAAAACAATTAGGCAGTGACCTCTTTCATTACTAACAAGGGAACATATTGTTACGGGATTCAATTATTTGGAAGTGGAAGATGTTTATTGATTTCATAAATAAAGCATGTTTCAAGGATAACTACCTATTTTCCACAATTGATGAATTAATGGATTCCACTTTAGTATATGAACACTTACTTTATATACAATTAGATCTACATAGGGAAAAACAATTAAGTTGTGACCTCTTTCGTTACTAACAAGGGAACATATCGTTACGGGATTCAATTATTTGGAAGTGGAAGATGTTTATTGATTTCATAAATAAATCATGTTTCAAGGATAACTACTTGTTTTCCATAATTAATGAATTAGTGGATACCACTTTAGTATATGAACACTTACTCTATATATAATTAGACCTACATAGGGAAAAACAATTAGGCAGCGACCTCTTTCATTACTAACAAGGGAACATATTGTTACAGGATTCAATTATTTAGGTTTAAAAACACATGACTATGTACCAATAACTGCGTAAATGCTAGAGCCTTAGTTAGGAAGGCATATATAGATGATACGATTGTCAAGATAAGGGAAAATGATGATCATATTTTAGCTTCAATGTTCTAATAAACTAAGAAGTTATGATATAAAGCTTATCCATAATCTTTTTTTTTTACTTTTTTATCTTTATGTAATTTCATCTCATCATATTTAATTTCAATGCACTCTTATGCGAATACATTCAATTAACTTCAACAATTCCTATTTGCATTTTTTTATGCCTAATTTGCATCAATTTTCATTATTTTGAGCTTAATTTCATTTTTATCTTATCTTTTTATTCATTTAATTCGAATTAAATTTCAATTATGAATCTTTTCCATAATAAAGTTTAAATAATTTCTAATAATGGCTCATTTTCTTTTAAATAGTTTTTTTATAAATGCACTTTATTTTAGTTTTGGTCAATTAGAGTTTAATAGGACATTTCCATTAATTTGAATAATCTTGAGAAAATATGATAAATAAAGAGATATTTCTGGGCAATTTTGTTTAGAAAAAGGATATAAGAAAACAATAAAAGTTAGAATTAAGTTGTAAAAAAGCGAAAAATATAAAAAAAATGGTGGGCCATTGGATTAAGGGGAAATATCAAGATCATTAGATGAAGAAGGGTATCTTGGTCTTTTCTCCTTGATATTTTGATCCCCAATTAACTTAAATAAAAAGAGGTTTTTGGGTAGGAATGATAATGAGTGAGCAGGTGACCTAGGCCTGACTTAGACTTAAATGTTTCCTAACCTGAAATGACTTACAAAAGGAGAATAATGCTTACCTTTGAAGTGATTGACTCAAAAGAAGTGGAACTTAAGGACTTACCTAAAGTTGCCTTTAGTTTAACAAATTGGTCTGACAAGGAATATAACAGCCTAAGACACATTAAACTATATCTAGTATAAGTCATACATTACTTACTTTTGGATTTGGATTTGGATTGTATGCTACTACTTATATGCTCATTCTTTGGACATCTTACGAATATATGCCCTATATTGCACAAGACTCCATTTAAGAAACTAATGTAATAGAGGGTTTTCCTAGTCAACCTCAACAAAAATATGAACCTTATTCGAATCACTATAATCCAGGATGGAGTGACCATCCAAAGTTGAGCTATAGAAATCAAGGAGAGTAACAACATATCAACCTCATATTTGTAATAAACAATCTCAAGCCCCTACACTTGCTTAACCTCAATCTTCAAATTCAAGCATGTCTTTAGAAGAAATTGTTAGGGCACTTGCTACTAACACTTATCAATTTCAACAGGAAATAAAAGAAAGCCTTTAAAACTTAGGAAATCATTTCACTCAATTAGCCACCTCTGTAAGTAAATTGGACGCACAAGCATAAGGACAATTACCTTCCTAAATGGTGGTGAATCCTAAAGAGAATTTTAGTGCAATGACTTTGAGAAGTGGTAAGGAAATTCAATCTAGATCTTTCTTACCAATGGAGGTATAAAAGAATGATGAAGGAGAAAAGAAAGATGAACTTCCAACTCAAGAATCCATAAAAGTAAAAAATGATTTATCTTCATAGATATTAATTAATGCACATATACCTCCTTTTCCTAGCACGTTATCTAGACCAAAAGAAGAGGAACATGAAAAAGAGATCTTAGCAACCTTCAAAAAGGTGGAAAGCAATATACCACTTCTAAAAGCCATCAAATAAATTTAAAAACATGCAAAGTTATTTATAGAGTTGTAAACAAATAAAAGTAAGTTGACGGAAAAGTAGAGAATAATTTTGGGTCAGAATGTATCAGTTGTGATAAATAGAAAATTACTATAATAATAAAAAGATCCAGGCACATTTACACTTCTGTGTGTTATTAGAAATAAAAAAAAATTGAACGTGTCCTGCTAGACTTAGGTGCATTTATTAATGATATGTCATACTTAATTTATCAAGCTTTAAATATGAATTCTTTATATGAAACTAATATGATTATTTAACTAGTTGATTGATCGTATGTGCATCCTGTTGGAGTTATTAAGGACGTTTTAGTCTAAGTTAACGGTTTGGCATTTTCTGTGGGGGGACATTTTAGTCCAAGTTAACGGTTTGGTATTTTCTGTGAATTTTTAAATCTTAAAAATGGATGGTGATAGTGTTAAACATTCAACATTGAATTTATTGGGTAGGTTGCTTATGAAAATGATCAAGACACAAATCTATATGGATGAGGGTATTCTTTCCAATGAGTTTAATGGAGAGATAGTAAAGTTCAACATTTTCGAACCAATGAAGTACCCCTAATAATTTACAATCTATTTATCATATAGATATTATGGATTCATTTATGAAGGATATGCTTAAAGAAGAAAGTGTTGAAGATGATTTCATGTTTAAGGCTAACTCCAAAGTGAATGAGCAAGTTGATGAAAATTATAAAGTTAAAGAATCATAAGAAAATCCTATCTTCTATTTTGCAAGCTTTGAAGATAGAATTGAAAGCCATACTTGATCACCTAAAGTATGTCTATTTTGGTGATTGAGATTCATTACCTGTGATCATTTCAAAAAGGTTAAGGGGCAAAAGGAAAAATTGGTAACACTACTTAAAAATATAAAAATACAATTGGTTGGACTTTAGCAGACATAAAAGGCATCAGCCTGGCGATTTGTCTGCATAAATTTCTTTTAGACGAGAATGTTAAACTAAAAGGAGAATTTGAAAGAAGACTTAATCCAACAATGAAAGATGTGGTAATGAAAGAGATTTTAAAACTAACATAACTATGATACGAAACCAGAATGATGAGTTGTTACTAATGAGGGTACAAAAAGGGTGGCAAATGTGCATTGATTTTAGAAAGTTTAACTTAGCTACTAGAAAGGACCATTTCCCATTACCCTTTGTGGATCAAATGTTAGAAAGGCTTGTTGGTAAATCATGTTTTCATTTTTTGGATGGTTTTTCATGTTACTATCAAATAACAATTGCTCAAGAAGATTAAGAATAGACTACATTAATATATCCCTTTAGAAAATATTTCTTTAGGTGAGTGCCATTTAGTTTTTGTAATGCTCCAAGTACATTCCAAAGATGCATGATGAGTATATTTTTTAAGTATATTAATAATTGTATTGAAGTATTTATGGATGATTTTACTATTTATAGAGTTTCATTTGATGATTGATTAAATCATTTATCTAAGGTTCTTAAAAGATGCCTTGAAATGAATTTGTTGTTAAATTATATATATATAAAAAGTCATTTTATGGTAGATTAGGGCATTGTTTTAGGAAATGCAATATCATCTAGAGGATTAGAAGTTGATAAAACAGAAATGGATTTAATTGTGAACTTACCTTACCTTACAAATGTTAGGGAAGTTTGATCTTTTCTTGAACATGTACTTTGATCTTTTCTTGGACAAGTAGGGTTTTTCTTGTAGTTTCATTAAAGATTTTTCCAAGATTGCCATACCATTATCAAAGTTGTTATAAAAAGACATTCCATTTGACTTCAAAAAGGATCACAAGGAAGCTTTTGACAAACTTAAGGAATTATTAACAAGTATGCCTATGATTCAGCCACCAAATTAGGATCTTCCATTTGAGATCATGTGTGATGCTATAAATTACACAGTGAGAGTTGTTTTAGGCCAAAGGATTGAGAAACAAAGTCATTTTATCTTTTATGCTTCGAGAACATTAGATGCACAAATTGTAATTATTCTACCAATAAGAAAGAACATTTGGTAATTATTTTTACTTTAGATAAATTTAGATCTTATTTTAAGGTCATTGTGTGCTTTGACCATGCAGCACTGAAATATTTTTTGGCAAAGGAGTCTAAACAAAGGCTAATATGATAGATTTTGCTACTTCAAGAGTTTGATTTGACAATAAAGGATTTTAAAGGTGTGAAAAATTTAGCAGAACATCATTTGAGTAGGTTGGTAAGAGATGAAAATATTTTACCTATTTCTAAAAATTTTTCTAATGAGCAATTGTTCCAAATGAAAGTTATGGCTCCAAGATGTTCACCTTCTTAATTATTTATTTACTAGAACTTTGCCTTATTACATTAGTAACTTTAAGAAGGAAAAAATAAGAAATGAGGCAAAATATTATGTTTAGGATGAACCGTACTTATAGAAGTTATGTTCTAATCAAATTATAAAGCATTGTGTGCCAAAAAATGAACAATATTTTGTCTTAGCTTTTTGTCACAATAATGCATATGGTGGATGTAAGGTTCCGATCATGCATCTCATACACAATATATATCAAATATAAGCAGTGGAAAATAAAACAGAACCTCAAAAATCAGATCTACTCATGCATCTAGATATAGAAAAAAAACATGAAATATAAGAAGTTTACATACTTTCCGACAATCTCCTTCGTTCTTTAATCTTCTCCACGATGGATTGTCGTAAACCATAAAGATCAGCGTAGACTATCTCTAATGAAAGTCCACACGAAGATAGAAGGATGAAACATCACTAGGAGATGGCTAAAATTCTTTTTTTGTGCTAGCAAAGACAAGAACTCTTGTAAGAGTTAGAGAGAAAAAGAGTATGTGTGTAAGAATGAACCTTTCGTTCACTAGTGTCATAAATAAGATGTACAAAAATTATCTATATTTTTGCACCATTTGGCCTTCCATAATCCCATCACTAATGGAGAGTTATAGGAAGTTAATGGTCATAAATAGCATGCATTAATGGAAGTTATGGAAAGTTAATGACCATCAATAGCATGCATTAATGAAAGTTATAGGAAGTTAATCACCATGAATAACATGCATTAATGAAAGTTTTGGGAAGTTAATGGCCAAATTGGCAGCCAACAACACTTGTTTATAATTCATTCCATGCAACGTTTTCTACCATGATAACATCGCGATACAATCCTGAAACACTCTTTCGTATCTTAAATCACCATTCAAGATCATTTTACTCATTCTTCAGATCTCTTATATGTGTGACCCATTAGGTTCCTAGTTTTGTTGGGTACTTAAATTAACACTTAATTCAAGTAAGTCAAGAGCGATATCTAGTAACATGTCATGACTCCCATTTGACTGGAAAGTCAATGGTTTAACTACGAATCCTCCCATATGCAATATTGTCCTGCAATTCATCCTTTCACCATCTATACCCCACTTAGTTCAGAGTATGATCAAAGTGTCAACTTCCACTAGACTGACTACGTCACATCTAGTCCAAATGATATTAGATCTTGTCCTGAGGATCTCATTACTCTATGTATCATTGAAGACTCTCTTCATGACATATATTTTCTCTGACCAAAGACTCTCGAGTAATGACCCCAGTAAGAGGCCGAGGTATCATCTCCTTCTATCAGGAGTGGTGAATTCTTTATTGGCTACTTAATTACTTCCAAATACCTCAAGTTGTACCTAATCACCACCCTATTTAAGCATTGATGAATGGAGTCAAAGCACAGGATCAATATCTGAGATATCCTTGAGCCCCTTAAGTTAAAGGATACTTACATCATTGCTATGATGAGACTATCATTGA
>JANKYF010000009.1:2009268-2025715 GCA_029829435.1 Erythroxylum hondense
TTACTCCCCAATTTACCCTTCCCTCACATATTACCTGTATTCCCACATTTATCCCCTTTCTTCTTACTATATTTCTGCTGAAACCTAGTCTCAACAATACACCCCCCCCCAACAAAAGAACCCACCTTGTCCTCAAGGTGGAAGGAAGGAGACTAATTATTGATGAAATCAAATTTCTCCCATGTGGTCTCAAAATCTGGTAAATCATTCCATCGGATTAAGACCTCCAATTCCCCATTAATTCTTCTGCGAACCCCCACTAAGGTTGCTGGTTCCACCTTCAGCTGCATGTTTTCATCCAGAAAAGAGGGCAAGGGCTGAGATTGCGGCACAGGAACAAGAGCTCTCTTAAGTTGGGAGACATGAAAAATGTCATGAATCTTGGCAGTAGTAGGAAGTTGCACTTGATAGGTTGCTTCCCCAACCTTAGCAGCGATTGGGTAAGGTCCATAATACCTTGGGCTAAGCTTCTCATTGCTCCTGACAACTAAGGATTTAAACCTATAAGGCTGCAATTTTAAATAAACCAAATCACCAACCTCAAAAGTCAATGGTCTTCTTTTGGAATCTGCGTACTTCTTCATCTGCTGCTGGGCCTTCAACAAGTTAGACTTTAGCTCCTCCAAAATTTGATTTCTATCCCCTAACTGTTGATTGATATCCTCCACGAAAGATCCCTCATCCGTGTATTTGAAGAGGGTGGGTGGTTCCCTACCATATAGTGCCTTGAATGGAGTCATCCCAATTGCACTGCTGTAAGTAGTATTAAACCAATATTCTGCCCAACTCAACCATTTAGGCCACTCCTTAGGATGATCACTGACAAAGCATCTCAGATAAGTCTCCAAACATCGGTTTACTACCTCCGTTTGACCATCCGTCTGTGGATGATACGCGGAACTCATGTGTAGAGTGGTACTCAAATGCTTGAACATCTCTTGCCAAAAGGTGCTCATGAACAATCTGTCCCTATCTGACACAATGACCCTAGGAAAGCCATGGAGTCTTACAACTTCCTTAATAAAGAGGGCAGCCACCTGTTTGGCAATATAGGGGTGTTTGAGAGTTAGGAAATGGATGAATTTGGTCAACCTGTCCACTATGACAAAGATAGTGTCTACATTCAATGCTTTAGGTAAGCCACTGATAAAATCCATAGAAATTTCTTCCCATACTTGAGTGGGAATGGGTAAAGGCTGAAGGAGGTCAGCAGGTTTAAGAGCCGAATACTTGTTCTTCTGACAAACATCACAACTTAAAATGAATTGCTTTACATCTGATTTCATACCCTACCAGTAGACAACATTGGCTAATCTCTTTTAAGTTCTAAAATACCCGGAATGTCCTCCCATTGGGGTTGAATGAAATTCACTGATCATCTTCTTTATGTGGGAACCCTTGGCAGGCAATACCAGTCTGTTTTCATAGAAGAGCCTTGATCCTATTAACTTGTATGGGGGGTGACTATCCGACTGCAACAACAAATCCTGTATAATGCTTCTTAATTTCGGGTCTTGCTGCACTTTGTCTTCTAACTGCTGCAACTCATCGTGAAACCCCATACTCAAAGCCCTACACTCAGTTCCTCCTTCCTTGACAATGCATCAGCTGCTCGGTTTTCTGCTCCCGGTTTGTAGATTATATCAAACCTGAAACCTAACGACTTACTAACCCATTTCTGTTGCTCCTCCCCTAACAGCCTCTGATCAGTCAAAAAATGTAAGCTCTTCTGATCTGTCCGTATGGTGAAGTGTCTCCCCATCAAGTAATGCCGCCTTTTTTGCACTGCCCACACAATAGCCATCAATTCCCTTTCATAGACAGGTTTGAGCTGATTTCTGACTGAGAGTCCCTGGCTTAAGTATGCCACGGGTCTACCCTCCTGCATTAGTACTGCTCCCATGCCAATCCCCGAAGCATTTGTCTCCACTACAAAAGGCTTGGAAAAATCTGGCATTGCCAGCACAGGTGTCATAGTCAGCACTTGCTTGAGGGCCTCAAATGCCTTCTGGGCTGATTCATCCCACTGGAATTTATCTTTACACAATAGGTTGGTCAGTGGCTTAGCTATACTCCCATATCCCTGAACAAATCTTCTATAATAGCCTGACAACCCCAAAAACCCTCGCAATGCTTTAACATCCTTTGGAGCAGGCCAATTGACAATGGCTGAAATTTTGTTAGGATCTACTGAAACTCCCTCTGCAGAAATTAAATGTCCCAAATACTCCAGTCTGTTCTGCCCGAAAACACATTTCTTCAAGTTGGCTACTAACTGATTATCAATCAATATTTGGAGTACTATTTGGAGATGTTTCAAATGATCTTCTAAACTCCTACTATAAACCAGTATATCATCGAAGAAAACTAAGATGAATTTTCTAAGATGCGGTTTAAATAAATCATGCATAAGAGACTGAAAAGTTGTAGGAGCATTCATGAGTCCGAAGGGCATTACCATGAATTCATAATGCCCCTCATGAGTTCTGAATGTTGTCTTGGCAATATCTTCCGCCTTCACTCTAATCTGATGATAACCCGACTTCAAATCAACCTTAGAAAAGATTCTGGACCCTCCCAATTCGTCAAAAATCTCATCAATACATGGAATTGGATACTTATCTGGGATTGTCAATTTGTTCAAAGCTCTGTAGTCAACACAGCCTCCATCCCCCATCCTTCTTTCTTACTAACAGCACTGGACTGGAATAAGGACTATTGCTTGGTCTGATGATACCCAATTCCAGCATATCCCTAACTAATTTCTCAATCTCATTCTTCTGATAATAGGGGTACCTGTAGGGTCTAACATTTGGTGGCTTGGAACCAGGTTCCAACTGAATAACATGATCTGTAGCCCTATGCGGTGGTAGCTTAGTATCCGGGTCAAAAACAATTTTGAACTTCAACAATAATTGCTGGATTTCTTCCCCAACCGTAGAATCTGCATGGCTATCATTCTGTATCTTTTCCAAAGTCAAGATCTCCCTTTCAATTTCCACTGTTTCTTCCTTCAACTCTCCCCTTCCTCCATATTCCAGCAAGAACCCCTCTGCCCCATGCTGTAATAATTTGGCAGCAGTCTTGAGTGAAGTTATAGAAGACTTCGAACCCATCTCCCCATATAGTTTGATCTTCTGCCCTCCATAACTAAACTTCATTATCTGCTTTTTCCAGTTAAGCAAGATGTCTCCTAAAGTCTCCAACCATGCCACTCCAAGAATAACATCAACGCTCTGCATCTCAAAAGGAAAAAAATCTTGCTTTACTATCATACCTTGTATCTGGAGTTCTATTCCTTTGCAAATTCCCACACTCTGCACACGACAATCATTCCCCAATTTGACTCTGAAAGGGCTTGTAGGGTTCACTTCCACTCTCAAATCTGCGACTAACCCCTTCCGGATGAAATTATGAGATGCTCCACTGTCCACCAAAATTACTACATCTGTTTCAGCAATGGTCCCTCGAAGCTTTAGTGTCTGTGGACCCACTATTCCTTTAAGGGAGGCAGCCGATAACTCCAACTCAGGTGGAGTTGGAGTAGCGTCTTCAGTGGCATAAGGTTGAAGGCTCATCACCTGGTTGACTAACTCATCCTCTTCTTCCTGTAGTTCCACCGGTTGCTCTTCATCGGCTAAGAGAATATGGAATTGTTTCTCACCGCATACATGCCCCGGCGTATATTTCCCATCACATCGGTAACACAATCCCTGCATCCTCTTACGTTGTAGCTCTTCAGTCGACAAACGCTTGAAAGGAAAAGATTGTTCCCTTCGGAAGGTTCATCGGCCCTCGCCCATTGAGCTAGACCCCCACTGCTCCGGTGATCGGCCTTGAACTAGAACCGTTCTGATGTTGGAGCTCACCGCCGAAGCTGATGTCTTCCCCTCTTCGGCCGATTTGCGATTAGGGATCCAAGGAGCAATCGTCGGGTTAGGGCTAGTCGAAAGAGTTCTCTTCACCCCCCAAATTTGCGAACCCGACGACCCCGACCCCGCCATGAATTTCGGGTTTTTGTTACTTCTGGGAGACTGTTCTAACAAGGCCCAGTTTCGTCCTTCTGTCATCTGGGCCAACTCCATCACCTGGACCAGCGACTCGGGTTGGACCATCAGCACCTCAGCTCGTATGTCTTCCTTCAGACCATTCACGTAGGTTGTCATCACCACTTCCACCGAGACGTCCTTCAGCAACGATGTTACCACCTCAAAGCGCTGATTATAATCAGCTACCGTCCCTGTCTGCTGAATTTTTAGTAACTCTGCTAGAGGATTTCCCACCATTGAACCACCAAATCTTCGTATCACCGCCCTCTTAAACGACGCCCATTCAGCTAAAGGAGACCAGTTCTGCCTCCACTGGTACCAACTCAGAGCTTCACCTTCCATGCAGACCGCCGCTGCTGATAACCACCGATCATGCGTCACCCCGTTCAACTCAAAGTAACGCTCCAACCGAAACACCCACCCGAACAGATCCTCTCCGTAGAACAGAGGGATTTCAAGCTTCCGATAGCTCTTCTCTCCTCTTAACGGCTCAGAGTGTGTGGAAGGCTCTCCCTCGAACCTTTGCTCCGATTCTACTTCAACCTCACCGGCGACTTCCTTGTTTCTCTCTCTATTTTCGGTTCTTAAAATTTCAAATATAGAAGCAATGTCCCCAGCAACCTTATCAAACTTGGCTTCAACCCCCGCAATGTCCTCGACTATCCTCAACATTTCTTTCTCCACATTATCGACTCTTGCTTCCATTCTCGTAAATACCATTCCCTATCACAACCTCGCTCTGATACCAATTTGTTAGAGTCCTCCTCTAACAATAATTCTTCTCCTATTACCAGTACCTGCACTCAAAATAGCCACACAGCAACAAAACAAGAACCAGCAAAAGAATGGAAAGAATGGGATATCGGTAACTATTTTTCCCTAGCTAGACTTAGAGGGCTAGCTGAACCTCCATACACAATCCAATCACAACATCATAACCGTATGCCTATCATTTTACCTCTAACAAACATATATTCCCTCATACTAACTAACTCTCACATGTTACTCCCCAATTTACCCTTCCCTCACATATTACCTATATTCCCACATTTATCCCCTTTCTTTTTACTATATTTCTGCTGAAACCTAGTCTCAACAGTTTCCTAAAATAGCCCTATCTATTTCTGTATATACTTGTATCTATATACTGGTGTAAATATCAAGTGAAATACAAACAATATGGAAATTTTGCATGGTATCGGAGCCATACCTAAAAATTAAAACCCTAGCCACTACCTACTGTCCCTCATACTACTCCCTGCTCTATCCAAAAAAACCCTAGCCGCCCCAACTATCATTCTAATCCTGCAGAATTATGTCAACCATATTTGACATTGGTGAATCCTCTAACCCAGTCCAGACACCTCCTCCACACAATACTTCCTCAGATTCTCATTCCATTCAGATCACTACCATACAACTGAATGGAGAGAACTTTCTTCGCTGGTCCCAATCAATGAGAGTGTACATCCGGTGGAGAGAAAAGATTGGATATTTGACTGGTGACAAAGGGCACCCACGGCAGAAGATCCTACACGCGGAATATGGGATGGGGAAAATTCTATGGTGATGACATGGCTGGTAAATTCTATAGAGGAAGATATTAGCTCCAACTATATGTGTTATCACACAGCTAAGGAGCTAAGGGACAACGTGAATCAGATGTATTCTGATTTGGGAAATCAGTCCCAAGTATATGAACTAACGCTCAAATTGGGTGAGATTCACCAAGGTAAGGATAGTGTTACTAAGTACTTTAATTCTCTAAAACGTTTGTGGCAAGACTTAGACTTATTTAATGACTATGAATGGAAATCCCCTGATGATTATAAGTATTTTCGGAAAATAGTAGAGGATAACCAAATTTTTAAGTTCTTAATTAGACTTAATGTTGAGTTTGATGAGGTTAGAGGCAGGATTATTGGAAGACAACCACTCCCTACCATTAGAGAAGTCTTTGCAGAAGTTCGACGTGAAGAGAGCCGACAGTTTATGATGCTTGGTAAACGAAATCCTACTATTGAAAACACAACACTAGTTGTTGGGAACAATACTAGTCGTACTAGAATTTAATAAAACTTCCTCTAGTGATTCAACTCACTATGAATCACGAAAAATCCCATTAGCAAATGAGGTAGATGCTGGACAGTTTTCACAAGAGCAGATTAACTATATTCTGAAACTTCTAAAACCAAAAATTGAATCCTCATGTGTTCCTAATGCCTCTGTGGCACAAACAAGTAGGGATTTTACTGCTTTATCATGTATCTTTCCATATAATTCTACTCCTTGGATTAATGATTCAGGAGCATCTGATCATATGACCTGTTCTTTTAACTTATTCATACTTATGACCCTTGTTCTGGTCAAGAAAAAATTCATATAGGTGATGGATCATTTTCTGCTGTGGCTGATAAAAGTTCAATAACTCTATCCTCAAATATCTGCCTTAAATCTGTCCTACATGCTCCAAAACTAGCTTGTAATCTGTTGTCCGTAAGTAAACTAACCCATGACTCTAATTGTACCATTACCTTTTTGACTCATATTGTGTTTTCAGGACCTAACTTTGAGGAAGATGATTGGCAGTGCTAAGATGATAGATGGTCTCTACTACTTAGTTGAAGATAATTTGAAGAATAAAGAAGCTTATGGTCTAAGTAGTATTCGTTCTACCCCTGCTAAAGAACAGATATTATTTTGGCATAAGATTAGGACATCCTAATTTCTCTTACCTAAAAAGAATTTTCCCTCATTTGTTTAAATTTCTGGATTGTTCAAAACTTCATTGTGAGCAGTGCATTTTATCTAAAAGTCATAAGATTTCTGACCCTAAAAACCATATCAACCATCCAAACCATTTTACTTAATTCATAGTGATGGGGTCCATCCCATGTTAAAACTCTTACCGGGAAAAAATGGTTTGTAACGTTTATTGATGATCATACTCGGTTATATTGGGTCTATTTGAAACATGAAAAATCTGAAGTTGCTCAAATCTTTCAAAACTTCTATACCATGTTGAAACTCAATTTCACACATGCATTGGTATATTTCGCTCTAACAATGGTACCGAGTATTTTAATGAAGTCCTTGGGAAATTTCTTAAGTCTAAAGGCATTGTTCACCAATCCACACGTGTTAACACTCCTCAACAAAATGGTATTGCCGAGAGGAAAAATAAATATTTACTAGAAGTTGCTCGTTCTATTATGTTTACAATGAATGTGCCAAAATACCTTTGAGGTTAGGCTATTTTGATTGCTTCATACATAATTAATCGAATGCCTAGCCGTGTTTTACACTATGAATGAATGTGCCAAAATAACTTTGAGGTGAGGCTGCTTTGACTGCTTCATACTTAATTAATTGAATGCTTAGCCGTGTTTTACACTATGCAACACCCTTAGATATGTTTAAACAATTCTTTCCTGAAAATAGACTTTACTCTACTCTTCCTCTTCAGTATTTGGGTGTACTACATATGTTCACAACTCAAATAAGGGAAACTCTAAACTAGATCCAAGAGCTGAAAAATGTCTTCATTGGGTATGCTCTTAGTGAACGAGGTTATAAGTGTTACAATCCTTTAACTCAAAAAATGGTTCTTTCCATGGATGTCACATTTCTTGAACATAAAAAAAAAATTCTTCAAGGGGAGAACTCTAATGAAGCAGAAAATTTTTGGGTTACTCCTAATCCCCTACCCACAGTCATTATTGATCATAATATAATTTCTGACAATGAAGCCAAAGATACTTCTTTAAATCTGTCCATGCCAGAAAATCCAGATTCATTCACGGGGGGGTGGGAATACTACAATCCGCTCCAAAGGAATGGAATACTAAGCTTCATACTAAGAGGATGACTCAATTGAGAAGTAGAGAACAACCTACAATGCACAGCCTCTCAAATCCCTCGGAGAAGGAACTTGGGAACAATTCAGGTAACCCTTGTGCTACTCTACCCCTTATTGTGTCTACTGACCCACAAAGTACAACTGGTATTCCTACTGATCTCCCTACTGAAAATTACCTACCCATAGCATTTAGAAAAGGGAAATGGGCCTGCACCAATCATCCCATATCAAAGTATCTATCTTATGGGAAACTATCACACACACATAAATCATTTGTCTCTAAAATCACTAATTTGTATGTGCCAAGAAACATTCAGGAAGCACTTCAAGATCCAAATTGGAGCTCAGCTATTATGGAAGAAGTAAATGCTCCTGAAAAGAATAAAACTTGGAAACTTGTGAACTCTCCTAGAGATAAAAGTTTGGTAGGGTGCAAATGGTTTTTCACTATTAAGTCTAAGGCCGATGGGAGTGCAGAAAGGTTGAAGGCAAGATTAGTTGCTAAGGGATTTACTCAAACCTATGGCATTGACTACCAAGAGACATTTGCCCCTGTTGCAAAGGTAAATACGATTAGAGTATTACTATCCTTGGCTGTAAACTGTGAGTAGACTTCACATCAACTAGATGTAAAAAATGCCTTTCTTAAAGGAGACCTTGAAGAAGAAGTCTCTATGAGCTTACCCCCAGGTTTTGAGGATACCTATGGGCGAAATAAGGCGTGCAATCTAAGGAAGTCACTATATAGACTAAAACAGTCCCCTAGAGCATGGTTTGACAGGTTTGGAAGGGCTGTGAAGAGCTACGGCTACTGTCAAAGCCAAGCTGATCATACACTGTTCTACAAGCAATCCAAAGAAAGTATGAAATCGATCCTTATTGTTTATGTAAATGACATTATCATAAAAGGTGATGATGTATCAGAAATAGTAGAGTTGAAGAAGAGGTTAGCCAAAGAATTTGAGATCAAAGATCTTGGATCTCTAAAATACTTCTTCGGAATGGAATTTGCTAGATCCAAGGATGGAATATCTGTGAACCAAAGGAAATATATTCTGGACCTATTGAATGAGACCAAATTACTAGGATGCAAGGCTACTAATACGCCTATTGAGACGTGTAAAATTCAGACCAACTCAACCTGAAAATGTTATTAATAAGGAGAGATATCAGCAACTAGTTGGGAGACTAATATACTTGTCACACACCAGACCTAATATAGCCTTTGTCGTGAGCTTAGTGAGTCAATTTATGCACTCACCAAGTCAAGAACATCTGGATGCTGTATATTGGATACTAAGATATCTAAAAGGAAGCCCTGGACAAGGTTTCATGTTTCAAAAGCAAAACGACCTTCAAATAGAAGTCTATACTGATGCTGATTGGGCAGGGAGTGCAACAGATAGAAGATCAATTTCAGGTTATTTCACATTTGTTGGTGGTAACTTAGTAACTTGGAGGAGTAAGAAACAACGTGTGGTTGCAAGAAGCAGTGCTAAAGCTGAGTTTCGTGCAATGGCACGTGGAATCTGTGAAGTCCTATGGATTAAAAGAATACTAGAGGAACTATAGATTCCTATTTCAGTTCCTATTAAACTATATTGTGATAATAAAGCAGCAATTTCAATTGCCCAAAACCCTGTTCTTAATGATAGAAAAAAACATGTTGAGGTTGACAAGCATTTCATCAAGGAAAAAATTGAAGAAGGATTAATTTGTGTTCCCTATATTCCATCATCACAACAGGTAGCTGACATTCTTACAAAGGGATTACACAAGAGGCAGTTCAATGTCCTAGTTACCAACCTATGGATGACATATACAAGTCAACTTGAGGGAGAGTGTTGGAAAAAATCCAGTTGGATATTTTCACGATATGATTGACTCCTAAATAGTTAGGAGATCAGATATGATATTATGTACAGATATTAGGAGATTATGTAAAGATATTAGTTTCCTAGAATAGCCCTATCTATTTCTATATATACTTGTATCTATGTACTGATGTAAATATCAAGTGAAATACAAAGTTACAAACAATATAGAAATTTTGCAGAAATCAGCAAGCCTCAAAAGAACCCAGCATATCTCATTAGTTACCTACATAATTTTTCCAAAGTAGTGATCTGAAGAACTTTTACACATGCCTGCCTATATACGTGCAGGTAAGCACCCAATAATATGGCATATAATACGGAGTCTCACTTAAGAATTGCTGAGCTAAGGAACGCAATTATTTCTGGTCCATATTCATTAGCAAGGCAGTATTCATATCCAGAAATACGTTCTTTATTAATCCATTCTGGAAATAATTCTAAAAGCATTGCCTCAGTAGAGCCTGTGAGGCGTTAACAATTACCAACCTAGTCTAAAAGACATTAGCTGTAGTTATGTAGGATTGAAGGAAAGCAAATTTACCTTTAAAGCAGCTACCATCACCCAAAAGTCAGATGAATTAGAACCAACTTCACTGCAGTTGTCATTTATTATTTTCTGCAGATCTGAACCTAAAATGCCCAAAAAGAGAGAGAAGAGTTACAGAATTGGCCACCATTCACTTGGAACTAAATGCTATTATAAGAATTAACAATGACAGTAAAAGCTAACGTCCACCAAAATTCACGTTAGAAAATGCATGATTAGCCAATTCAATTATCTTTCAATACTTTGTATATGTTTTTCAATGAGGGTTAATTAGGGCAAGGAATGTACAATGTTATAAGGCTATCAGCAATATAAACCAAGGTGAATCCACCACACCATGCAATCAGGCAGAACAGATTAAGAATATGCTACCAGGTGCAGCTCATGCATCTTGAACAACCAAAGAAGGTAGTATGCAATTTCCTTTGTCCTTCCAATACATTCAAAACTACAGGTACCAATGTGTCATCCTTTCACTCTTTCTAAACTTACAAGCCCTGTTAAATAATCATTAGAAAGCTACACGTAGATTCCAATAAATTGCACTTACTAATTCCTAGAGGAGCAAAAACTTTGAAGGAAGCCTCAATAGCTTCTTTATAATTGTCTTCATCTATTGCTATCATCCTGGCTTTAATAAGTTCCTAACATCCAACACAAAAGTCTCCATCTTTAGGGCAGTAGCAAAATTTAAAAAGGAAAAGGTACCACGAAGTTCGAAACACAAGCACAAACCTTGAATTCTTTCTTCTCATCCCTGGATGATGGAAGACTACCCCCATGAGCTTTGGTCCATTCTTCAGCCATCTTGACAAGAATGATAACATATGGTGTGTGCTTGTGGGCAACAGGTTCTGTCACATTTAGATCAATTGTATCTGCAAACCTATTGACAATAGTAGTCGAATAAGAAATACAAACTGGGAAAAAAGAACAGAAACACCAAGATTTACGAAACTGATGATGATGTCTGCGCGGTAGGCAAATAAAAGGTTGAGAAGAGTGAAGAGTGAAGAGTGATGATAAGTTTCTTTAATTTGTGTCTCGGTAAGATGTGTGACACTCTATTTAGCCACAAAGAAAACGTTTGACACACTCTATTTACCTCTTGAGCTCAGTCCAGGGGTTATTTAGCCGAAGATCATCCAAGAAGTGATCAGGCTTTGACTCAATTACTGTATGTTCCTGTTAAAAACAAGTCCACACAGCACTTAGAAGATGACTCAGAATACAGATTCTATAGAATAAATAAAGAAATTGTGTAGCATGATCTTAACCGAGTAAACAATCGCAAAAAGAAAATAAGTGTTGTCATTTCACCAATATTCCAAACTCCAAATGTATTGGAGCAATAAGGACTCAGTTTTGATAGATTTTGTGAATGACAAGACTAAGCAATTTACCTTCACACTGATCCTAACAAGCCCAGTAAGGCCATAAGAGCGTGCAAATATCAACATCACACCAGCCTCTCGACAGATTCTGTCAAGTTTTATCATGGAATCTTCAACCAGCTGCAAGTGACATAAGCAAATTTCCATCAAAATCACTTACATAATCCAGATTTCTACGGATAAGTTTTTGTAGATATCAGGGTACTCGATCATAAAAATGAAGTAACTGAATGTCTGAAGCATAGCCATCAAGAATAGGACTACAGACTACACAAGAACTATTCTAAATAAGTACAAGATTAGGACCCTGATATCTTCTTAATTATTAGAGCACTAAAAACTACAGCTGCTAATAATCTCAGGATGAGTGAAAGATATAAATGCACATATGTATAACCATGGGGCACAGATACCAAAGATACAAGTCGAGCAAATTAAACGTGATGGAACAGTCCTGGATGCCACATTCCATTAAAGAAAAATAAACTTCTTCAAACGGAAGCCTAAATCTATGTAGAAAGAGCTAAAATCCTCCTACTGATATCGACGTGTCTTACCTGAGTGGCTACTACCAATGTGAACTGAGTAAAGAATGCGGGACTCGTCTCAATTAGTGCCTCAGGATTCTCTTCTATAAATTTGGCTTTAACAGCATCATTTAGCTCTTGAAGAAAAGCGCACACACATTTTGCCTTTGATTGCCCAATGCTGGATTCATCAACTATAAAGATCACAAAGCAAAACGGGAAATTGGAACCATAAACAGATGCACTATTAAACATGACTCAGAACAAGAATGTACCCATAAAGTTATTTCCTAGGTCACCCACTTCAACTCTGGACCCATCTATTACTGTGATTGATCCAACCCCACCAAGGACAAGATTTTTTAAGGTTTCAGAACCTGTTGGACCACAATTAAGCAAGCAAATGCTGGCTTTCTCTAGTGCAGTTTGTCCTTGCTCGCCCCATATCCTGCAGGGAGAAGAGACCAATAAAGGGAAAAGGAACTCAAATTTTTTTTCTATCAAACAAACAAATAAATCTTCAGGAACCTGAGCTGGCGATCGTATTTAGTTTTGGGTTCAGCAGCCATATTTGAGAGTTGGGAACTATGTATCTGAAACGCAAAAATACACATCAATTGCTGCCGAAAGATGAATAATAAGCGTTAGAACAAAATATTATCTTTGCTTTAGCTAATAACCAGACCTGACCTATCCTAACCTTTCCGATTTAGTTACTATCACCCCAACTTCTCACCTCTTGCTTAACGCTGTGTCCGCGTTCTTCGTCCTCCTCTTTAGTCCTTGTGCTCTGTTTTTTATGGAATTTACTGAGCTTGCCGGAGCTACGAACTAACCTTATATATTGTTATTTTAAAAAATAAAAAACAACGTTATTTTTTACACTTCGATTGAGTCAAATAATTTTAGCCCGTAGCTCGGTCAATTTGAGTCAAAAAATGGCCGGATAAGTCGAGTCAAAATTAACATTCCTAACATTTATTCTAAATTGTGGTATGTACAACGAGGGATGGAAATGAGTTAGTTTATGGACTTAAATTTAGATATTTTTAATAGGCCAATTTATAAGTCAAGCCTAAGCTTAGACTAATCCAAGGTTCAATTCTTTTAAATAAAAGAATATCATTTTAGTTATAAAAATTGAGTTTTGAGCAACTCAGGCCCAAACTCAATTAAAACAAAGATATTATTTTATATTTTTAATTTTAAAAAATTATTTTAAAATTTTGATGAAGATGATTTGTGAGTTGTTGCCATCCCTACTTAGAAGTGTCTTATGTTTGGGTTTTAATTTTATACTCGTGTCTCGCAACCCCAGCCACCCAGCCACTTCCAATAGTTTGTTTTGACTTTTGTTTCGATAATCTTATTTGTGCATCAAATTTCTATTAAACAATAGTTACTTGTAATTTACATAAAAATGAACTTATTTCTATTTTTTTAGAAATTAAATGAGTGTACTTATGATAAAATGTTGAAGTACCTTATATGGCATGTAACAAAAGATGAAAAACAATTTGGATGAATGATCAATCACTAAGATATGAAGCTTCTAGATAAATTCTTAAATTTGGTTATGACCATACTCACTAATTTGCTTGGGCCATCATATGGGCAGCTGTCCTTCTCCAAGATTACATGGTTGGATATCCATAATATATTGATTCTATCATTGTCTCTTCATATTATACTTCATGAGTATAACTTTTGCATGTGAAGTTATATTGTTTCGACTGCTCACAATCAATGTGTTTCAAGTTAGGCTCAAGCTAGAACCTTCAGAAGCTGCTTTTAAAGATATGTCAAGATTTGCTAACTTTAATGTTGTATTTTCTAACTTCGTCATTGTTGAGGAGTTGTTCTCTGAACTATCTTATGGTCTTTTGTTGGGATAAAGACCTAAGCCTTCAAGATTCCTACTTTGTTTAGATTTTTACTATGTGTAGGTTTTCTTTCTTTTTATGACACTATTTCCAAATTCTTACTTTATATAGGTTTCCTATCCTAGAGTTATGCTACTATTGTATTGATGTACTCTTCATTAGTCTTAGAGTTTGTGAGAGAGAGATAAAACAGTTGTAATTTTTCTTTCTTTGACATAATGCATATTTTCGGGCTCTCTTCGCCTTATGGGTTTTTTCTCTTGGCACTTAGGTTTCCACGTATAAATTGTTTGTTTCCTTTTACTATTTTTTCTTTGTTTACTTGATTGAGTCCATTGCTTTTGCGACTACTAGGACATCAAATTGGTATCAAAGTAAGGTTCATTTCAGTCAATCAAGTTTTGTCGCCATGTCTCCTTCAATCAAATTTGTCATCAACAAATTTGACGAAAAAATTAGTTTTGTTATTTGGAACGTCCAAAAGCGAGTCATTCTCATATAACATGGATTGAAGAAAGCTTTGTTTGGCAAGACAAAGAAACCTACCAATATGTCAGATGAGGATTGGGAAAAGTTGGATGAAAAAGCCTTGCAGGCTATTCAGTTATGCTTAATGCATGAAGTGATCCGAGAAGTAGTCTATGAGACTACCACCGCAGGAATTTGGTTGAAATTGGAGTTCCTTTATATGATGAAGAGTCTGACCAACAAACTTCATCTTAAAGAACGTCTATTTACGCTCAATATGTATACTTGTCCCATCTCATCTTAATGAATTTAATTCCATTATTATTGATTTGGAAAATCTTGATGTCAAAATTGATGATGAGGAACAGACAGTGCTTCTTGTTATTTCAGTACCTCATTTTTATAAGAACTTTAAAGAAATTATGCTTTATGATAATCGTAAAACTCTCTATTTAAAAGAAGTTAAATTTGCTTTATTGTCTAAAGAAAAGTTTGATGCTTCCATTGAGAAGGAGGCTGAGTTAATGGTTAGAGGTAGAACTTTTGAGAAGGGAGAGAGTAGTAAGAACCATAACAAGTATAAATCTAAGTCTAAAGGTAGAGATGCCAATATTACATGTAAATATTGCAAGAAAATTGAACATAAGGTCACAGACTGTTATAAATTGAAAAATAAACTTGAAAAAAAGGTAAAACCAAAGGTAGTCAATTTGATTTTAGCTTCTGTGGTTGATTCTAGTTCAGGAAGTGATGTTCTTTCGGTTGTTCAAAGCGAACATCTAAAGATGAATGAATCCTAGATTCCAGTTGTACTTTTCATATTTGTCCACACAGGGATTGGTTTGTCACCTATGAAACTACAATGGGTGTTGTCCTTATGGGTAACAATGAACATTGTGATGTGGTGGTGACAGTCAAAATAAAAATAGAATACTACTATAGTAGTGGTGAGTCTAGGTTGATCCCATAGAGAGGGTGTGTAAAGTTATTGAAATGAAATTAATTGATGTTTAGGTTAAGGGGGATTTGGATTTTGGAAATAAGAAAATAAAATGAAATTAGACTAATAAAAACAAATTAAGGAAAACATGCGAAAAATGATAAAAGTGGGGAATTTGGTAAGAACCCAGTTCTTTAGTTCAATCTCGCCTGCACCCTAATTATACATATTTTATTGATTTATTGATCTTAAGCATCTCCTAGCAACTATTAATTGTGGGATAATAATTAACCCAACTATTAAAACTCATGATGGTGTTGTTAAAACCCTCATTAATGTTCTTTGCATTCCTAATTTGAAACGCAACCTTATTTCACTTGGTACACTTGAGTCTCTTCAATGTAAGCACTCCTCTGAAGGTGGAGTCATGAAGATGTCTTGAGGTAATCTTGTAATCCTTAAAAGGAAAAGACATGGTCCTCTTTATGTGTTGTAGGGCTATTGGTACTGTTGATGTTGCCTCATTTAAGTCTCACCAAAATGCCACCAAGTTATGCCATTACCACTTAGGCTATATGGGTGAGAAAGGTATGCAAATCTTATGCAAAAGGGGTCTATTAAGCTAGAGTTAGGTAATATGGAGTTCTGTGAACATTGTATCTTTAGTAAATAGATTATAGTGAGTTTCTCTTCCCTGGGGATTCACAGGACCAAAGGTACTTTAGAAGAAGGTCTATGTTGACAATTATTAATGATTTCTCCAATAAGGTTTGGTTGTTTTCCCTAAAGAAGAAGAATGAAGTTCTTCCTACTTTTAAGGAGTGGAAAACCCCGATCGGGAACCAAACAAGTAAGAAAATTAAGCGATTAAGAACTGACAATGGTTTTGAGTTCTGTGAAGAG